>JAJGRW010001050.1:0-48135 GCA_025461045.1 Carex parvula | reverse complement strand
TCCTCAGTATATATATACCAGCTATTCTATTAACAAAACAAGCGGCAATGCCAACGCTGGTGTTATCCATTATCCGATGTTAGGGTTACATAGATCGATCGATCCTATAAATTTTATTTTAATTTGGAACTTTGAGTGATTAATTTAGTACCTTATACAATCTGCATTAATATAGTACACAACAAAATTAAATTTTTAACATTAGCTATTCTTAGGAATTTCATTGATCTTGAAAATTTTGAACAATTTCAATGATAAATTAAGAAAATATTTGATTCTCATTAGATATTATTATAATTACAACAAATAACTTTGTTAGGAACTTTCTCATGAAATAAGTGTCATCCGAAGTTATTGTCTTGGGTCAATGGCAAGGTGCCAAGGTCGACCCAACAATACCGCGTTCCAGCAAAATCCACCTTATAGCTTAGAGATTTACACGTGTGTGCGTGTCTACATACTGAAAGAATTTATCTAAAGTGAGCACTAGAGTTTAGAGTAAGAGGCCACCTCTATGACATGATCTTACGAAGACTGGAGGTCTCCTGTGCATTTAAAACTGGAGGTGAGTTTCCAGAGAAGTTCCTTGCCACTTGCCACATCTAATGGGCGAGAGCAGCTTGGGTCCGATGGGTTCAGGGACCGTCCGATCTACTTTAATATTCGTGCACACAAATTTTAAAGCAGATGCGAAAGTTGTGGGCGCGATCTTAAAGTGGATCGGACGGTCTTCGAACCCATCGAACTCACTTTGAGTCCGATGGGCATCGGACCCAAACTTCTCCCCTAATGGGCAGCCTGAAGAAGAGAATTTATATTTAATTTGATTGCTGTTAAAGTTCTGATAAAGTAGTTCACCAGTAACAACTTAACAAGTTAAGAGGCTTCAAGCTATGCATTCATTCAAACAAGCATTTTCATCGTGAACAGAGAAGTATCAACTAACACATAATAATGTGATAAATACGTGTGATAATATTGGAAGTGAAAGGGTATATATGAAAATTGTTCCGGCTAGTAATAATTGCGTAATATTTTATGGGGAAAAATGGGGGTGTAGGTTGGATCTATAAATGATGCGGCATCTTTTGAATCATTTTACATGCCTATGAGTCAAATCACATGGCTAATACGTGTACTCTTTATGCATGTGCTTTGCGAAAGCCTAACAAATTCATGATGTTGATTGGATCATATCAAATTTTTGTATAAAGAAGTCCTTTTTTCTGCGTTTATTTGGCTAAAGGGCATTAAGTATTTTGCTTCTTTGATTCATTTGTGTGAAGTTTGTTCAGGTCAAACCATTTCGTTTTCAAAGAAAGTTAATGAGCTATTAATTAAGTTGTTATTTGCTTGCAACCATATATATTCTAGTAATTTAAACATTTATTTCTGTATATACATTGTATTCCCAAAAAGCATGAGTTCTCCATTTTAGTTATGTTTTTTCTAATACATGCGGAAGATCTGGTCGAGTAGCATATTTTATAATATAGAAATCTTAAAAATTCAACATGACAAATAATAGCTGTAAATAGAATCCACTTGTTGGTCTTTAGATTCAGACAGCTCTATCAGGCCTTTATAAATTATTTATCAAGGTCATGTCATGAAAGATAGATATACAGAGACACACACACACACACACACTATTTGACAAAGTAGCTTTTCATTAATTAGCTTGTCCAACTAATCGCATTACAAAAAAGAAAAGACATAAAACAATTTCAGCATTTGATCTTTTGGCATTGAATAATTACATAAGCAAAAGAGAGAAAAAGAAAGAAATTTATAAACTATCAGAAAAGAATAATATAATCTTTAAATAGATAAAGTTACACTGGAATGCCCCATTAAATTAAAGAACAACAAACCACCAAACTAATTTTTTTTTTCTTCTTCCTCAGGGAGTGAGATGATCAAGAGCCTCCAATAGTACCCCTCTAAACCTTTTCACATCAAGCTTCACATTTTGTTTATCCATGAATGTACGCCTTACAACATCAAACCCTCCATTGTGAAACGCAACTGGGTTTTTGAAAATCTCGTGATCTCTCGGGTATTGTTCAAGTAGACTGCTTTCGTCAATGCCTATACTATAGTGCATATAATTTAGCCCCATTTGGGTAGATGGATGGCCAAAGTCAATTTTAGAGATCCAATCTAGTGCACCCCACGGCACAATTTGTATCAAGGTGCCGTTTCGGGGAAGAAATACACAATTAGTGAGACCCGCACCATGCACGCCCATCACGACATCGCATGAGTTTACAACTTCAGCCATCTTTTCTATCTGAGAACTCACATCGGCCTCATTTACTATCACCTCATAACCTATGTCCTTTGCCATTTCAACTATTTCATTTAGGTTCAAGAAGGTTCTAGTTCTCTTCCTTGATATGATAAGCAGCCTTGGTTTTTTGCTAGGTTGTTCACCTAGCACGGTCACGGAATCTCTCTTTAGGTTATAAGCACGTCTCATGAAGGCATTAAAATTGACCATAGTGTAGTTATTCGGGGCTAGTTTTGAATCAATCGTGAATTCCATGTATGCATGTAACCCCACTATTACACGCTTGGAGCAATGCACTTCATTGTCATTATGAAAATCAATAACAGGATAGTTCGATAAAGCCTCAAGCACCTTATGATATTTACGAACCCACCAAATCATCATGTCTGAGATCATGAACTGGACCTCTCCATTGAACTGGTTTGCAGTGGTAAACAACGGCACCATGACATCAGTAAAATCGTGGAAAAGGTTACCAGTGTAACCAGTAACGGAAAAAACGAGTATCGGTACGTTATGGTGCTTGGTGCACTGAGGAGGGTCCGGGGTTGACTTTACCGTGAGCTCGCTTGTGTGGCTTAGACAAAAGTCATCCCCTTTTCTAGGGTAAGGTCTGATTTTCCATTGTTCATTTTTACGGCTTGAGCCAGCATCTTTGTAAAGGATCGATGAGGAGTTTGGGTGAATCACAATGTCACCCTCCATATCACAAACATTAGCACGAAAGTTTGAGAAGTCGCATAGAGGCTTCGTGCTTGATTTACCTACACGTTAAGAAAATGTGTCATTTTTATATAACTGACAAACTAATAGAGAATACAATACTTTATAAATTATTTCCATGAAGTACCTAGAGTAGGTTCAGTCGGATCATTTGTCTGAAAATGACGCGCTGCTTCTGTACTCATGCTCTCTGCAACCACACACAATAATTAGCCATCATAGTTTCCAAGCAAATGAAAAAGGAAGAAAGATTGGGAACATGTGTTATACTGCTCTATCTTATCAGGACCATCAGCAAGTTCACTAGTTCAGTAAGCTTCAAGCTGAATTATTGGTCACAACAAGTAAACTACCTACCCTATTTTGTTTGATTTATCTTATGGTTTGTAAGGTAGTAACAGCCTACATTGAATTTTTAACATTACTTCACACATAAACATACTATGCATTTTGGTACCGCTGCAAACAGAGGAATTAGATGGCCTTTGTTCTAAACAGAAATTGGTTTTAGGATAGAGTAAATAACCAAATGAATGGTTCTGAATCCAATTTCACAAATTTGGATTTTAAATAGGTTATGAGCTCTGGCAGAATTTGGAAGTCTGGCCATAATTTTAGAACCCAAATCCAGGTTTCTGAAGGATATGGCAGATGCCAAGGACCATAGTTTGAAAGTCCATGCATGATTTAAATCCATGCCCGTATTGATTTTGGAGGTTTAATTCGGTTAATTAATATATCCAACAAAAAAGGTTTCCTCTTCTTCACATTTATTTTTAAACAAAAAGGAAGAGGTCAAGCACAAAAGGAGGCGTACCTTCAGGTTTGGTGTCCATGGAGTCATTTATGGTATAATTTGAAACAGTTGGAAGTGTGACCTTGTGCTTGACCTTTTCCTTTTTGTTTTCACTTTTCTCATCTGATCCTACATTGCCATTATTGTTACCTGCACATCAAGTTTCATGCGCCAAACCCAAAGACATTATTCCAACTTTTCCCCCTTCATTATTAACATTTTAGTTAAAGAGAAAAAATAACCACTAGTGCAAGGGAGTGTTTCACCAAAAATTTAGGCCTTCTTTTCTGAGTGGGGATATATGCAGTAAACCCCACGAAAAGTATAAAAAGTTGAAGGCCTCAACCCCCCTTTCACACAAAAGAGGAGAATATAATTATATCTAATCATCACACACCCCCCCCCCCCCCCCCCCCCCCCCCTCCACCCTCTCTCCCTCCTCCTTCCACCCCCACCACCACCCCCACAGAAATCTCTGTCTCACTGAACTACTGAAGCCTAGGAAGGAAGAAGAAGCTTAGGGAAACAAAAGTTACTAGTTCTAATTTTACATTTTTAATCCATTAACACAAAATTGTAACTAACTTGAAACAAAAAAATTACCGAATTGGTCAGGGCCAATAGTAAACTCTGGAGTTTTCTCTTCTTCATTGGGGGCAACTATTTTTCTTTGAAATTTCGGTTGAGTGTTTTCTTCACCTTCATTTTTCACCTCTCTATCTTCATTGTTACCTGAAACATTTTCACAACAAACCCTGTAAATCTCAAATTTTTAGATCAATTAAAACACTTTCTGTATTTTGCATGCACAAAATTTTACCTCTTACAATTCCCTCCACTGCCTCAGCGTCCACATTTAGAATCTCATCTGCATGTAAAGAAGAAATTGAAAATCAGACGAAAAAAAAAATCATTTCATTTTTGTTGTTGCTGATTGGAGCTGATACCATCTCAACAATTTCCAAAAAAAAAATATATATATAAGAGGAAAAAGCACACTCGCTATTTTGCTTTACTACGATTCAAATTGAACACAAAAAAGCTAAATTAAATCAACTAACCAGGCTGTTGAAAACTGGTTCCCTCTTCAATCACAAAAGATGAGGTTGCTTGCTCAGGGCTAAGCTTCTTCCCAGCTAAAAAAACCAAAAGGAAAGCTCTCGTTTAGCTCATAATGCAAAAATGAACCCCAATTTCTTCAAATTTGAAAAGATTCGAACTTTGAAATCAAACTGAGAACTAACCAGAGAAGAGAATCGCATCCGGTTTCGTGACAACGATAAAAGTTAATGTCACAAGAAAAAACCCAATAACAAAAACTAAAAGCCTAAACCTTCTCGATTCCTGCCTTAGATTTCTCATGAGCTTTGATCTTTCTCCTGGTTTCATGGTTTCAAAAGGAGAAATCTTGTGCACACCCTTTTCACACACTGATCGCTCTATTTCTTTTTCTCTTTTTTCCTAGAGGGAGAGCTAGAGAGAGTTCGAGCTAGAGAGAGGCAGAGAGAAGCAGCACCTTTGTATTGACTTCAAACGGGACTGGGTCTGGTTACTTCTCTTGGTTTCTCTCTCTTTAAATTATTTTTTGTATTTATATAATATTATTTAGGCTCTAAGCCTTGGTTGATCTAATCTCTTGCATGAGTCTTTGTTGAGACTGAAAGGGACTTGGCCCGTTTGAACCTTCTACTGATTTTCTGAATTATCATTTTCTACTGTTTATCGAATATAATTTATTATTGGTAAATTTCTTAAGAGACACCAAACATTTGCCCCATATCACATTTTCTAGTGTTCTTGAATTTCTAATTTAATCTAATTACTTTTCAAAATTACCTATTTTACCAGATATAATCAGAGTGTTTTTTTTATACTTATTGACATTTTTTTTTCTTAGTAATGTTGAATATGTTTCAATGCTATAAACATTCAATTGCCAATGAAGACTATTATAACTCTTTGGTATGTGTTATTTTTTTGACATAGAAATACTGAAGTGATGTAATTATTATTAAATATTGAAAACCCAGCTCTCTAGTATGCAGGATGTAAACGAGTCTGATATTATCCGTTCATATTCGAATTCGTATTCAAATATTTGACATATACGAGTTTGAATATTTGACAAGATACATATATCTTTCTAGCGGATACAAATATCAATATGAATTCCGACAATTATTCAGATTTGTTTTTTATAAAAAAAAATTGGAAATCCGTTTTTGAGGTTCACATATCATTTTGATTTGGACTTTAAAGTATAATATTTTATTACAAACCAATTAATTTTAGGTTAATTACTCAACTATATTTAGTCATGTTTCATCTTTTAACCAGATTGATAAGATTTTGGTACATTTTACTTAAACAATACAATGATACTTAGTGATCGACTTTTGTTCATTAATATATAAATTCTTAGCTAATAATTTTTTTATGAAAATATTATGTACTTAATATTTGCAAATGTATACATATAATGTGTGTATCTTTTCTTTATCAAATATGTGATGATTTTATTTTAATATCTGAACTCAATTCGTAATTGTAACCGATCCTTTTACTCATGCCTGCTAATATGACGATCTGCCAAAAAAAAAAAAATTGTACCAAATATGTCACAGAAGTAAAAGTATAGTGACCTCTTTGAAAACTAGTCCTATTTTGGCTATAAGAAAATTTATCCTCAGATAGAGATTGGGTTTCGAAGGAGGGAATGAATTCTGCGAAGGAGGTGGGTTTGGTGGTGGGACCCGTATCCTCCCAGGTACCTGACTCAAGAGAATTGACACGGATGGCCCAGATTTACTCTCAGCCGGTGCCTACTCGGGATGACATAGGGGGTCAGTATTATTTATGCTTTGAGATTCGTGCTAAGTGACTCAACACAATTTTAGACCGTCCGATTCAATTCTATTGAGTCAGGTGACCTGAGAGGATACGAATCCTTTGGTGGTGTGTAACGACAAAGTCTTAGATGTCGTCTTGGTCTTATTTAGACGTGTACTTGCACCTGGTCTACCACCTGAAGTAATTACTGCATATGACATTACAATAAAGGATTTGAAGTAATAATTTTAATTTTAATATTACATATGTGTTAAAGCATAAACCGCATATTTTAGATACTACCGTGATTAATAATTCTAATATTACATGTATTCTAATGTTTGTAGAGACATATTCTGAACTAAGATGTGTAAAAATATATTCACAGAGACTTGTAATTTAATAATTTCACACTTCATCAATATAAGAATTAATTAATTAATTTTTTTATTCAATTATAATAGATCAATATACAACTTACGATTTTAACCTTTTCATCAATAGTGTAGAATTATTATCATTGTTTAATATTTTGTAACTGCAAGCTGTTGGCCATTAGTTGCTCCGGATGAATGCCTCATGTGCAACGTGTACACAATAACTTGTACACCGAGTCTACTTAACATAAATTATTTCATTGTTATTAGAGATTCAACACATGGGAACTAGCACATGGCATGTGAAAGAAGCAGTAGCTTGGAGGAACAAAGGAGGCAAATAAGAGATGCTGGGGAAAATAAAAACAAAAAATAAGCAATAGTATAGATGCTATCATGTGGGGCCCACTTTCATTTTTCTTCTTCTTTTATTCACTGATGAGTGATGACACATCCCAGTTTTAAATGCTCTTTGGTCATCTTGGTGGGTTAAGCTATGGAGATCAAGTCCTATTAGCTTGGCGGTCTCTATTAATTGGTATTTGAAGTTGTCAAAAGATTAAATTCTGATAACAACACATGATATATTTTGGGTACAACCAGACAGTCACATAAGCCTAATTCACACAAAGACAAACTACAACTTGTGTTGCAATATATAGTTGATAAAAGGAAACATTTACTATTCGGCATAAATGCATATTATTACTATGATTGAACTATTTGAAAATCAGTCATCTTTAATTAAGTGAAAACCGGTTTATTATTCTATTCTTGGTTTCTTACTCCGAAATAGACTTACATTCATTGTGATGTCTTGAAGCATTTAATTAAAAATTATATAGGCAAACCATGATTGTATCATAGTCACAAGGTTCGCCAATTATTCGCGAATAATTTGTTTCTTTGGTGATGACGAACCGAACACTGGAATTATTCGGTTGATCAAACTTTGACCGAATTATTTCCGAATAATTCGATATAAAGTGAATTTTATGAACTTTTTTTAAATTTTACGAATTATTCGCGAATTTTTTCCGAATTTTTCGCAGAACATTTTTGTTTTGTTTTTTTTTCCTTCATTGTAGGACTGAGATATCTGATCCGGATAATTCCGAATCATTTCCGAATATACCCGAATTATTTCCAAATCACGGATTTTTGACCTCGCCGAACCGAATCCGAATAATTTATTTGTCACTCTGGGTTGTATCCTAGATAGAATTAATTCACAGAGTATTGTCATTTGTCTATTAATTCCTTAATACTTTGAATAAGTTTTCTTTGTCGCATTGTTTTTTACATATCTCAGATCTGGAGTCAAATATGGTATACTTTGTCAGAAGAGATTATTCAATGACTACATGCGTCATCTTAAACTTAATTAACATTTTTAAAATTATAAAACTTACCTAACTTATTTCCAACTGAGGTGCTTACTTCTCCCTCTGTTTTTTTTTCACACAGTAACTAAATTTTTTATGCATATATTTACAGTGTTAAAACACACAATAGTAAAATCGAAAAGAAAGAATATAGTTTGTATATATCTTTGGATGATCTTTAGATTGTGCTTCTGACGGAGAGATGCGGAGGAAAGGAAAGGGAGAATTACTTTGCGGGAGTGAGCCTCACCCCAGACTATCACTGTCCGACAGTTTCACCTGCTTCAGAAGAGAAGAACCGGAGAGGGAGTGGAGGTGAACGAGTACTGTTCGGGAAGAAAAGCTCAGTGTTGTGTTAATTTTTGACGATAATATATCATCACCCACAAATCGGGGTGTAAAATCATTGTGCGGAGGTGAGCCTCACCCCGATCTCTCCCCTTTCTTCCCTTTAATAAGGGGTTTCCCCTCCGTTCTGGAACACAACCTTAGAAGACTATAATAATATGATTGAATAATGTGAAAACATAATTGCGTGAAATGTAAGCATCCATTTTTTCTATAATATATATTAGTAATAATAACAATAATAATTGAGAGACCAAATTTATGAGGTAGACACTATATCCTACGTGATAAAATAGCAAACTAGCTATTCGATCTCTTTTGAAACATTCTGTACTTTTAAATAATTGTAAATTCTAATAGTGTGATGAGACCGAATTGAAGGTTTTTGTGGCGTAGCAGCCGCTGCATACTGAAAAAATCAACGGGATTTTGACAAGCGACCTTTGCGTGTAAACATGATTAAGTTAGGTTTAAATCTAGCTGTTAAAATTGCACTTGCTCTCGTGCTTTAGGTGGAGACTCAATTGTGAAACCAACAAAGCACTCGCAATTTGTCAACTTTATTAACTGCAAGATGCATGCAATGACCTGAATTTTCTTTTTCTTTTTTATAAAGCAAAAATTGAAAGAAAAAAATGAAATGTTTAAGCACATTTTTGTCTGAGTATGACATTATGCTTAATTACAACTTAAATTTAAAAATAATTAAATTACTCACATTATCTTACTCCTTTTATTTTACATCTTGTTTGATAATCTAAGTCATGACTTAAATTAATCGTCTGATTGAAGTGATAAGATGTTGGAAAATAAATTTCTGTCTACGACTTTGAGCTCAATCTACAAACGAAATAAATGTACAACAAATTAATCCGTTTGAAAAAAAATTTAATTATTTTTTTGTTACTACATCTTACTTTTTATTTAACAACTTAAGTGTAAATTAAGAAATTTACTCAAAACTCTATTCTATACACGCTTCAAATTATTTGATTCGATATTATTATACTCATAATTTTTAAACTCAACTAACCTTTTCAAAGTCGTATTTTGGTATTAGGATTCTTTGACAGTGTTTTATTTAAATAATTTCAATAATACGTTTTCAAGTCAAATACAATTTTTAAAAATAGAAAAAAATATATAAATGTTGTTTTCTTATAGATTGATTATGTTCAATGTTCATAGAATTCTAAAATCATTTCTGGTTCCATCAAATGTCATTAAATATGGACCATTTAAATTTGATGAAATATAAAACTTGCATCATATTTTATTATTTTCAATGTATATGACATATATAAAGTAATGATAATAGAGGAGGGATTCAATTATATTATTTTATGGTAACATATCTTGACACTATATGCTTGTAAGTCATTTTTGCGATTTTAAAATTCAAACATTCGATATGAATTGTTCAACATGATCTCCATAATAAAATGTGCTTGGAGCCAAATTTTACATTTTTTTTGGAAAAAAATTTACTATTTTTTTAATTTTTTTTGAAAATCGTTGTTTTCAAATGATCCAGAATTATCTGAAAATAATAATTTTGTACACATCTTAATAAATACTAAACAAATTCCAAAAATAAAAAATTTGGTCTCTAAACACATTTTAATATGATGATCATGTTGAACTGTTCGGACCGACTGTTTGAATTTTGAAATCGCATAAATGACTTCTAAACATATGGTATTGAGATGTGTCATCATAAAATGGTGTAATTGGATCCCTCCTCGTGATAATATTTTACTTATCATATTTTAAAATCACGATATTTTTGTAACAGTTGTCAAAATTATCATACTAACATGTTGCTAATGAATCCTCTCCTAAACTATTTGCATATCAAATTTTGAAAATGGTTCAAAAGAGTAAAATATAGTATTTAGCAATATTTTGATATAGTAACACTTTGAAAGGTTTGATTTATTATTCATATGAAAATAATGATTAGAACCATTTACATTTTGACTGACAGGCAAGCGCGTATATATAGCCTAGCTAGTTACCGAAATTGGTAGAATATTAAATTCAATATTGATCTAATTACTTTATTATCTTTTAAATTTTTTGAATGTTGACTCTAAAAATAGTAAAAAAAAATACAAAATGTTTACAAATCAAGTAAGGTCGAGTTTAAAAAAAACCATAGTACTTATTATTCTACTAAATTTTTATAGGTAGATTATATTGAGCAGTTAGAATCGACTTAAAAAAAATATATGATTTTGAAATTTTCGTACTTTGATTGAAATATAGACATTTGTACATGGGAAATAAATCTGCTACGATCCGAAGTTCGGGAACAGTAACCTGAAATTTCTACTTTTTCAAATCCAGCTATCTAACTTTTTCTGTACATGCTTATGCTAGTTTTTCTGTGTACGCATCTCAAAATAATTCAACAGCTGGATTCGAAAAGGTAGGAATTTTAAAGTATTGTTTACATGTGAAGGATCGCAGCAAATTCGGATCCTTGTATGGGACCTAACTTTATACTAGTACAATTTGATCAATTTGTTAGGAGTTCTGGTCACAAATTTGGAAGTTCATATGATTTTTCTCAGATTTATTATTAAATTTGGTCAAGTTATTCCACTGATATTACGTATTCTTGTTTGACAATGACATCTAACTGATTAACGATGACAAAATCTGGTCATGCTATTATTTCTTTTTTTTATAAGATTTAATAAACAAATCCTTCCCTTCTTATCTGCTCTCACGAATATTATATTGACGTAATTATGTTTTATCCTTTTTTTTTTTTTTTAGTACCGTTGAATGCGAATAATCATAATACATATATCTATTGATCCTCTATTCCTCTCTCATTGCTTTTTATTGAATTTAGTACAAAACGTGAACCTTGAGTAGGTCTCAAATTCTGATCGGTCCGGATCCAAACTCAAAGTTTGATCCGACCCGGTAAATCGGACTCGGGCACCGCGCATGTTTCGATTATTTTTATATTTTATCTCCTGGCCTCTATGGCTCTATAATATACGTGGCGAAATATTTGTACATCACGGAGACCAAGCTGGCTGCTCCATTATGGCTGTGCACCGACACCGACAGTTGTTCATATTCTAGTTCCACGCTTTTTAGGTCTTCTGAATTGTGGGGCCCATACTCACGGTAGAAATTGATTGAGGTCTCCCACAACTCCCAAGGCTGACTATGGCAGTTTGCTGATTTGACGCTTTATAATCACAATTAGAGTGGAAAAATGGCATGGCGGTAGGGCTGCAAACGAACCGAACCGAATCGAACTTACATTCAGTTTGAGTTTGGTTTGAATTAATTTTGAACGAACTCAATTTCGAATCGAATTTTTTACGAACTCAATTTCGAACTTTTACGAACTTTGTTACGACTTACGAGTTATGACTTATGACTGGGCCATAGTTCGAAATTACAGCACTTCAATAAAAACTCAGGCATTCTGAATTCTAATTACACAGTACACCAAAGTTTATATCAAAGTTCATTACAAATATCAAAATTTATATCCAACACCAAAGTTTAGTACAATCAATCAAAGTTCAGTACAATTACAGAATCCAAAGTTTTCCAAATAGCCAACCGGAGCAACATCACCAAAGTTTTCAAATATCCAAAGTATTCAAAGTACAATTTAAATATCAATAGAAGTACATAACAATCACCAAAGTCTTAGAATTATTACAAATCTAAATATTATCCTAAATAAAACATTAAAGTTCATTATCAGTGGAAATTAACGGTTCACGTTTGAGTTAATTTCAAACTAAGTTTGGTTTGCGAACCTATTTCGAACGAACTAGGTCCAGTTTGAGTTTGGTTTGAATTAATTTTGAACTAAGTTTGGTTTGAATTAATTTCGAACGAACTCAATTTCGAATCGAATTTTTTTTACGAACTTTTTTGAATCAAACTCGAATCGAATTACGAACTACGAATTTTTTGTGCAGCCCTACACGGCGGAGCCGGCTCCGTCACGGAACGGCACGGTTACAGCACGGAACGACACGGCACGCATGTCAGTTACATGCCGTGACTCACATGTTCCGTGCCGTGACCATTCGCGTGCCGTTCTTATCTTTTGAAACTTTGACACGGCACGGCACGACACGTGAAAGATTTAGTCACAGCACGGCACGACACATAGTCATGCGAGTCACGTGTATTTAGGACTATTAGATATTGATTTAATGGTGAATCTTGAATAAACTAACCTAAATTATGATTAAATCGTCACGCTAGTCACGTATGGTCACGACACGTTTAGGCACAGCGTGACTCACGTGGGGTGACCATTCGCGTGCCTTGACCACCCCTTGACATTTTGGTCACGGCACGGCACGTGAAAAATTAACTTGATCACAGCATGGCACGACATGAGACCAAAGTCACGGCGTGTTAGTCACAGCACGGCACGGCACGTCATGTTTTTTCCACTCTAATCACAATTGTCAAGTCACAACAATACAAGTAGTTTTGTAGGGATTAGTATAACTAGCGTATTCCTAAATTCACCCAACTTTTTTTAGCTCAACTCTAATTTCACCGGTAATGTGTTCACATAATAAATTTATAAATTAATTTAGTAAAAATTCAAGCAATAAAAAAATAATAAAAAATAAACACATTAAATTAACTTGTACATTGTTTATCACTTGACTTTATAATTGATTAGTTAGAAAAATAAAAAAATTGATATGTTAAAGCTGTAAACATATTATTCATGAAGTGGTTTTAACAATTAAATTTTTTAATTTAAAATCAATCTAATAGATTTTGAAGTCACGTTATTAAATAGCTCGATGTGCTTAAAAACATCTAGTTATATTCGTAGTGGTAATCTATAATATTATATAATAAAAGTTTTCTGAAATTATTGTAGTTTGATTTTTTTTTTATGTCACGGAGCGCATTAAAGTAATGAATACGCAACCCCACAACAAGATGTACTATCTTTTTTTTTTTTTTATTTATCAGTAATCAATTTTAACGCCATTGAAAACGTCTATGCGTGTTTGTTTTCGAATACCTATCAGGCTATCACAATCCCACGAAAATATTACTTTTAAATGTTTTCCACCGAACAAAAAAAATATCATTTCATTTATGATGGCTTAGAAGTCCTGTATGAATCATTCAAATTTTAGACTGTAGAAAATGAAAATATAAATGAATTTGCCAAGTACAATATTTTGCACAAATTTAAACCATTATTAATAATATGACTTCAATTTTTTCCAGCACTCTATTTGTTAATGGGAGTATGAGCATTGCATTTTTCTTTAGAAAAAACCCAAAAACCAAAAAATGCACTGTAATATACTAATATTTAATTTTTTGGGGCCTCTAATCAATCTACGGTCCTCCAAGAATGGGGCCGCAGATTGAATTGGAGGCCTTGGTGTTTTTCAAATTCCCCAATTTCAATGGTGTTTTGATTTTTTTTAAATGGTTTTAATAAAAATTTCGACTCTTGTAATTGTTGTCCCTAACGGCATCTAGAGAAGGGTGAATAGGTAGTCTTAAAGACTCTTAGATGTTTTTCGGTTTAACCCTCTAAATTAACAAGTTAATCAATCAACAAGCAAATGTGTGCAAATAAAGTAAATAGAGTAGAGTTAGGAAAATTTGACATGCGGGATGATAACGGAGTTCGGTGCAAAATGCTTACGTCTCCGGGGTAGAGCAACCTCGTCGGTGTCCCTTTTCTATTACTAAAAAAGAAATGATACAACTCGTGACACGTTAGCCCAATGAAGGTGGGAAGTCACGGCCTAACTCGAGTACAAAGTTGAGCCTAGAAGCTTGAGCTGGAGAGTCCTACGCAGAGGATCGTCACATAACTATGTTTATATGTGAGTGGAAACGCTCGAGTCGGTGAGCCCTTTAATGCCCTACAAGCGGGGAAGTCACTCGATTATGACAATGGAGCACTAAAGTAGATCTCCTCACTATCGAACAAAAACCAACACTCTAACTAAATCTAGAGAAGATTTGTTAAGTGGATTTGAGATTATCAATGGAGTTTTGAAGTTTTAGCTCTCTCAAAGATGGAAGCTCTCAAGAACACAGAATTAGTGCTATTTGAAATGTAGGGGTAGTTTTCTTAAGACTAGAGTGAGAGTATTTACTCTATTTATAAAGGGAGCTCCAGATCCAGGTATTTGAACTGATCTGTTCAGACGGTAAAACTTCCGTCCGAATGGATAGTTCAAATGTGTTGCAGTTAGAGTTTTTTTGCCTTTTTTGAACTTTACCATTTCCGTTAAGTACGTTTAGGTCCGTACAGAACGGATAGTGTATTTTTTCCAATTCTGTGTTACTCAAGTAGCGTACAATACAGATTGGTAATCGTTCAGAACGAAATATGTTATTTTGGAAAGTCTCTGTCTTTTTATGGAACTTTCCGTTTTGAACGGTTTGTCAAACGGAATAATTCTTCCGTACTGCAACACTTCATATCCGTATCCATTCGGTACCATTCAATACATTCCATACCGAACGGTTTGCTTCCGTACCGTACGGATAGTTCCTAAAATCAACAACCTCAAGTTTACTTTACTTATCTATTTGATATTACAACCTATAATCTTGATCTTCTAAAGTTTTACTGATTCTATTGGTTCTTCAAACTTTAATCTTGCAATTATAGTGTTCTTGAACCTGCAAACTCGCTCATATAATGAAATCATTAAACATTGTATATTTTACAAATTAGTCAAACAAAATAATTAGAAAATTACATACAACAACAGTAATTTTCTAAAATGACCGAGGATTAAATAAATTTCAGAGTCACACAACTCTCTTTTTGTCTTCTAAGAAATATATTTGTTGTTGTTATTTCGTCTTTATTAAGCTAAGCGGAGACATTGCTAGGTGCAAATTGGAGCAGGACAATGTTTTTTCATCAATTAGCGGTACATATGTTCCTCTCGGTGGTCCCACGTCGCAGCACATGATACGCCTAATACATAATTTGTTGAATAAATGACACCATGTGAACCCAAGTTTGGAACATTCAAAGCTTAATTGCTCAAATAACAAACACTTTGTTCAAAAGTTCAAACTTAGGTTCATGTATTTTTCAAAGAATAATAACAGCACATGCCTGTGCGCGTATAAAATTCTTGCATGTTCGTTACATGTTTTAGAATTAATTTTTACTACTTTAAGGCAGTGCCTGTGCGCGTATAAAATTCTTGCATGTTTGTTAAATGTTTTAGAATTAATTTTAATACTCGAAGGCAGGAGGGACCCACATGGTTCCGGACTCTTGAATTTTGAGTTTTAGTGAAGATCTATCGGTCTCAGCCGACTTTGTCTCTCTTTGAATTTTTTTTTCTCACCTCTTAATGTTTAATTTATAATTCAGGTTAAATTTAGAATTAAAATTGAAATAAATTTATTGAATTTTGATTGGTAATTAGAATTATAAGTTAGAGCATCAGAAATTACAATTTAAAGCACTGAAAAATATAAGTTAAAGCATTATTTTTTATCGAGTACTCAATTAGTTAATGAATTTAAATCTAATTAGGTATTTAAATCCGATTCGATATTTTATTTTGCCTCCTGACGAAAATTCTGAATCAGCCCTTGCTTTAAGGCACAATCAATGTGATATATAATTTATCATATTTATGTAATAAGAAAAAGTAAAAATTGAGTTCATTTATGTATATATTGTTACTTTTAAACCAGATGAAATATTTTGTTCAAGATCTAATCTTGCTTTCTGCCGACAAAATATCAGTACAATTATCTGTCATTGCATGGTACATAAAGTGGTGGTCTACAAATTATTAAATTCATTTTTTTCATTTGGAGGTTCTTTCAAATTCAATTAAAGAATACCCCACAGGGATTTTAAAAGAGATAAAAAGGAAATTGAAGCAGATGGATAGCCAATAGTTTGCTAGGAGGAAACTAAACCCAAGTGACACATGACATAGACTTTTATGTCTAGCTCCTTAATTAATTTTTTTTAGATCTTTTGGGGGACCAGATTGTGACATTTTATCTCACAAACTTGTTATTCTTAAATAAATCCCATTTCCATGTAGGTATATTAGCTTCTTTCACAGAGTCAGGCGCTTTTATTACAGCTGTTGGGTGGATTTCTGGACCTATGCCAACAATCTGTATTATCTTTGTTTCTGGTAAAGATATCGACAGAGCAATTTTGGCTTCACCCAGCACACGGACAATAAAGACACAATGGTAAAAATATGATCTGCGCTGTGTGAAGCCAAAATAGCTCTGTAAATATATTTACCCTCTGTTTCTGATGCCCTATTGATAGAATCAGTTGTCACTTGTCAGATTAGTACCAAATAAACCTTCCATACTATTTTATGGTAAATGTGTAATCCAACCATCTCCTATTCAACTTTAAATAAAAAACAGTAAAAAAGATCCGGACTAGCAAAATAAGTTCTATATTTACAGCCCAAAAATCCAGCCCAACAACGCAAATCATGTACTTTATAGAATTAATTGTTTACAATAAAATTTTCAGATACTTATAATAGAACTTTCAGATATTACACTACCTACCTCTCTAGAAAAGAAAAGTATATTTGGTGGCTTTTAGCAGGGAATTTGGCTCCGGGAAATAAAATCTTTTCTCATTTTAAAAAGCAAGTGGGGAATACAAATCATGACGTAGAGATCATCATAAAAGAATAAATAAAGTGACATGATTGGCTACCCAAAAAGTGGCATTTTATTTTTGTTTGAGAATCAAGAAGTGGTATTTGAATTGATTTGGATTGCAAGTGGTCGATTTGCTTTTGAATTTTAACTTTCTGTACGTAGCAATTTCAAATTTGCCCAAAATGCTACAAACCGAGACAATTGGTAATTTTGTCTGGTTGCTGAAATCGTATTGTCAACTTTACCAGAAAATCAGGAAAGGGTACTGGACGACTGGATAACCCCCTCGTAATTTTGTTTAATTTATTTTTTGACATAGATCAGAGATATAATTGGTTGCATGTGCAGAATTGACCTAAGGGAGCTCAATTCAAATTTCCTTCAATAAATCAAACCAGCCCAACCCAAGCTTGAATGAGGCCTCGAACAATCCATGAAATAATTGTTGTAAATTTCTAGTCGGTCACATTAAACGAAAGATTTATGTTCATGTCATTACTAGTAATCTCAGCCCAGTTTAATAGTTATTTGGGTTACGTTGTGAACTTCTAGCCGAGAGTATCCAAGCCTAATAATAATATGTTTCATTTTTGGGCTTACATGAAAACGAAGCATATTTCATTTTCAGCCCAGTCCAACTTATTTGGGCTGAAAATGAAAAAGTTGGATAACTATTGCCCCCTGTCACAAATTTAACCCTTATCCCTCTTTTTTTTTTTTTTCATAAATAATGGTTCAGACTTCACAGAAAATTATAGCTGTAGTGTAATTACAATTCAAGGTTGAAATTTATTATAGTACAAAGTGTTTACCCTGTAAAAAGGAAAATTCAAGGTTGAAATTTTATCATCGGTAGTTTACTACACAATTCGCTTCACCCAGATGCCACAGGAGATCCTCAGTAGTTATCAAAGGCATGGCCTTGTGTGGTCCCACATTTTTGAACGAATCAATGAAGTTTAATCGAGTTTATAATGGTGGGGCCAATCAAGTACTAGTTCTTCGGATCTTAATTTCTTGGGCGCATTTCGTGGCACGTCTAATTTTGACTTTTTCATATGAGGTCGTTGGAAGTACCTGGAATGTGCAAGTGCTGCCCCACTACTGTCCACCGGGGTCCACCTTGGCGCCGTCGGATATGGTTATGGAAGGTTCGGAACCTCTACAATTCTTGCGGTGGAATACTAGACGAGCCTCTTATTGATTAATTTCTTATTCATGATAATATTTTTAGAAGTAAACAATTTTTAAAATAAAAATTTATATGCATTTCGTTAGGTTTAATTGGTCTGTATACTAAACCTCATATAGTTGGAATGTCGTACTATAAAAAACATAAAAAACCTTTATATGGACCATTACGTTTCAAGTAATTAATTTATTGTACGGTAAAACTCATTTTTTTTTTAAAATAAATGATCGTAGGCTTTCATTATTCAGTGTAAGCCAATACATATATCAGTCCATACTAGTACATATACCAGTACACACCTTATCAGTACAACTGGACATCTTTTGACGAAAGTAAGCAAGAAAAAAAAAAGAATTGCACATGTCTTGGAAAGTAAATGTGTGAGACAGTGATGTCGTGCTCCGATTGTGTGGTGGTGATAAATCACACTATTGTAGGATTTATAAAAGATAAGTTATTTCTTTGTGCTTGTTGAGGTTGTTAAGTTTATTTATTCTCAATTGATAATGATCCAAAAAAATAAATATATGTTTTATTAATGAAATTAGTTGACAACCGTCCCAACTAAAAAAATAGTTATCAAAAATCACAAAAAGTAAAAATGGTAGATATCTTTATGGTTTGATAGGTTGTGTATCAAATTGTGCAATTTGATAATAAATTAACCATCCATCAAGCCATGTTTGAAAAAGTAGCGTTATTCGGTTTTATTGACATTTAATCGGACATCAATGTTCTATAATTAATTACACGAAATTTTAATACACAGCCTATATAAATAATAAGAAATACATCTGAAAATTTTATATCCTATTTAGATGAATTTTGACAACAATTATTATGGTTATCAAATAAATATGATTCTCACTGTTCTTTCACAAAAAAAATATATATAAAATTACATGTGAAATTATTATGTTTTGAAAGTGTACATGACGTAGGATGAAGAATATAAATATAACATTTGATTTCTTTTTTAACTTAACATTTGAACATTCTTAATGGAGAAATGGTCGCAATCAAGTTGTAATGGAATTATTGATGATATATAATTTGATTCTTAATGGAATTATTAAGAGTAGGTCAAATTCTTAACATTTGAAACAGTCTTAATGGAGAAATGATCCCAATCAGCTAGTTGTAATGGAATTATTGATAATTTATTATTTGATTATTAAAGAAATTGTTAAGAGTAGGTCAAATTCCCTGAAATGTCGTATCACACCGTATAATGCGGCTGAGTCACATTTATTTTCATACACCTTACTTTTTTATAGAGATATAACATTATCATTTGATTATTTTAATTGTTTTGAACTGGTTGTTGGTAAACCTGTCTATTTGGAAATCTATTTATTTATTTATTTATTTATCCCTGTTTAGGGAATATGGGTTGTATCTGAAATCAGTTGAGCTATCATCTCTTCAATGTTAAATCAATCAGAAAATGTTACATATAAAATAAAAAGAACCCTTACAAAAGCACAAAAATACAAGAGCAATTACATTAGCCATCCAATTCTCAATTTTGTCGGGATATCAACTTCCAAAATGATGTGCTGACATTTTCTGAAATTTATACCGACCCTAAAAGATACATCCCTTGAGGAAACCGTTTCTTTAGGTTTGATGCTTCTCTGTTTCACGGTCTGTTTTTGTTTTGGTTCAGTACCAACCTTTACTCTTTTTGTGATATACCTTAGGGGCCACTATTCCATTCCTCCATAAAAGTTCCAGTTAAACCTCCCTTTTCTTGAGAAAAAAGGTAATTAGATGGAACTGCCAGAACAATTAAAGGAAGTACATGATGTTGATAAATTTAAATTCATTGTCTTATTTTTTTGTTGATACCATCCATTTTTTTTTTGTAATGACTCGGTCAAATTAAATATCCGGTCTAGTTGGTGCTTGATGTGTTTATTAATTTATTGTATAATTCATTGTTCAAGTCAAATTTGAAGTCCAGATGACAGCTATTTTTTTATTTTTCGGGAGATAAATAAATTGCTATGAAAACTGTATAGGTTAGACGTCGGTATCAATGGCGCATAGTTATGGGATAATAGATATGCAAATTTCTAATGTTTTTGACTTGAATTCGGTACAGAGTTCTACACCATGTCATGAATTGCTACTAACGAAAATTTCACTTGACATGTTATGAATCAATTATCAAACAGTCAGATAAAAGGGCTTAATTATTATTTGTAAAACCAATGTGAATATATGCCATCCAAACTTGGGGGCAAATATATAAAACTGATACTTTGTGACCGTTATCAAATAAACAATTAACAGAACACATGAACAAATGAACAACTATGTTTCCCTAACCCAACCAAACCCTATGTCTACTCTTGAAGAAGATCCAGGGCTTGAAGTAGGGAAGGCCTAAACCTAGTAAGATTCACTTTCACATCTTGTTTCATGATGATATCTGCTAATTTTCCCTAGCCTTGCGCATGGATCGCCATTGGATCGGTAAAAACAAGATGGTCGCTCGGGTACTTCTCAATCAGCGTGCTCTCATCTTTGTCGATGTAATATTCGACATACCGCAACTTCATGTCCCGTGCTGGTTGGCCGTAAAAATTTGTAGCCATCCAATCCATCTTTCCCCATGGCACTATTTGTACCATCACGGCTTCGGTCGGGAGGAAGATTTGGTTAGTTATACCAGCACCGTGCACGGCCAATAGCACATCACAATTGTTAACCGACTCAGCAAATGATTGAAATTGATCAGGGTTTGCCTCTTTTATAATAACCTCAAAACCTAGTTCCTCTGCCATCGCCGCAACCTCTTTTTGGTTGAGTAATTTCCTTGTCCCTGCCCTTGAAATGATCAGCATTCTCGGTTTCTTTGTAGGCGATTCACCAAGGATAATTGGCCGGTCCCTTTTGAGGGATAATGAATCCCGGAGGAATTTTGTGAAATTCACCATGGAATAGTTCCTCGGATTTCTGGTCGGGTTGGGGTATATGATCAAGTCTCTGTCCCGAATCAAACCTAAGAAGCCATGCGGGAAGCAATGAACCTCTTCATCTTCATCAAAGTTGATGACATCATAATTAGAAAGTTTGCTAAGCAAAGGCTGGTACCGCTGGACCCACCAAGGCTTATAGTTCGTGATGAAATACTGTACCTCTCCCTTGAAGTGTGATGTGGTAAGGAAAAGTGGTATAAGCACATCTGACATGTCATGGAAAAAATTGCCAGTGTACCCGGCAACTGAGAAAATTACAGCCGGTACGTTATATTTCTTGGTGCATTTTGGCACATCAGATTCTGGTTTAACAGATTTCACTGTCACTTCTACGACTGATGGTAAAAGAAAATCATCTTTCCGTGCATAGGGACGGACTTTCTTTTCCCCGTTTTGGTCAAAAACAGTTGATTGTTGGGAAGAAGACACCAAAAATACTGACTTCTCCTTCGGGCTAATCCTCAAATCTCCGGTCATTTCACAGACGATTGGGCGAGCATACGGAAAACCTTCGTCTTTTCCGTTTTCATCACAAGCAATCTTGCTCTCTGTTTTGCCTTTGGGTGCCTCTTTTCCATTGTTTTCATCTATAAGAGTAAAAAGAAGGATTCCACTTTAGAACAAATAACAAAGCATGTTTAAATGATGAAGAAAACATAGTGAAATAATGTAAGCAACTAAGCAAGGTTATAAATGATGAGGGGACAACAAATATTTGAAGCGAAGGCAAATAAAAGCACATAAAAGGTAAACAATTTAATAATTTTTTATCCAAGTGCAAAAAGCTGATCACGTGCAAAGTTTTGACTCTTCTGATAATTGTTAATTATATTATTGGGAACTATTTGAGATTTGTAAAAATGACAAGAGAGAATATTTGGATCAAAGTTAAACTTACTCCGGAAGATTAATGAAAACTGTTCAACATTAACTAGAATAATCAAACATCACTCAATTATTAATACTAAAAAAAGTTCTAACAATTTTTGACATTGTTGTATTACTATTTCATTAAAACAATTAGAAGCAATATTCAAAGAATACTGTCCCTTAAAAAGTAGTTCTTTGAGTACCTTCTGGGGCAGTTTCTTGTACTTTGTTTGTCTCTTTTAGGTCAGGTATATCCAATACAGGATCTTCCTCTGTTTCCTTGCGTTTGACGGTTTCATTGCTTATTGCTACGCACAAATTGAGCACAAATTAAGGACTAGAGTAAGGATTTTTTTTTTTTTTTTTTTTTTTTGCATTTGACTAGAGTAAGGATTTAGTTTGCACACAAAAGCTGATTTCAACACAAAGATAAACGGGTCCAAGAAAATTCTAAACTGATCAATGAAATTGACTCACCGTTTTGTTGAGGGAAATTTGAACTCGAACTTGAATTTGAAATCGAGGGTGATAAGTTGGATGCTGATAATCTGCTGACATCTACAGGAAACAATGAATTCAATCTAAAATTTAACCACCAAAAATAAAAATAAAGACTTAAAAACAGAAATTTAAATATGGAGAAAGAACTTACCAAAAACCGGGGAGTAAATAGAGAATAGTTTTGCGAGAGATATATATGTTAGCAAGGCTAAACAGCAACCGGCTACTAATCCAAGTCCAAGTTTTTTGGGTTCAATTTTAGATATATTTTTAACAATCTTGGGTTGTTTTCTCTCTGTTAAAGGTTTTGAATTCCTTGCATAAGCTGTTGAACTAGTAGCCATTTCTCTTTCTTGGTTTCTAGAAAGAGAAGAAGGGGGGAAAACAGAGAACTACAATTTATATTGAAGCTAGGATGGAATAAGCATTTGTATTAGAGCACAAAACGAAGACCCTCAATGCAAGGAACTACCCTTTATTCTAAACCTATTCCAATGTTGTTTTTTATACCAATTTTTTGGTTCTGTATTGGGGCCTCCTCTAATGTCGTTCCTCCAACCATACCCCTTGACTCTTTGAAATTAACGGGGTAAATAGCAATTTCTTTCTTTTTGCCAATTGACAATAACATTTGTTGTATATATCACATGGTTACTAGATTTTTTTTATTTCTTTTTGTTTTTCTTGGTAGTTCAAGGTCCTTTTTGAAGAAGAAAAGTATTTTATGGAATCCAATCGGTTGCTTCCTTTGACACTCTTCCCGATCTGACCTGGTTTTTTAATTTTTTGAAGGGTCAAATTTGGCAGGACTTGGTCTAATAGCTTAAATTTACATTCAACCAACAAATAATGCTTTAGTTATTGCAATTTACATGTTAGGTTGTATTAAAAGATATACCATTAATTCATATACACTTCTTTAATTTTATTTTAGCTTTTAACAATAATAGTCTAACACCATGTATCTTTTGTCTTCATTCAGTATATTTATTAGTTTTTGGAAAAAGTTCTCAGAATTTTTATCACATCAACTGCACCATTTAGAATTTTATGGTATTTTATTTTTTATGATTTAAGTTGAAATAACGCTCTTGTAAGGATATCTTAAATAATCTTACATATCGGAACAATGCTACACCATAGCTTGTGATGCATTATGTATTTTTAACAAAAATAAAAACAAAAAAATATACTTAAATTAATATAAAATAATGGAAATGTAAAAAGACCAAATATAATTGAGTTCCTAAATAATGCAACCAATGATAACATTTTAGTAACAACGTAAAAAAATGTCATAGAAAATTATTTACTCTTACACATAAACAACATTGCAACATGAATAACACCGGCATGGTTTTTGGCACAAAATTTGGGGAAAAAAAAAAAAAAATCAATAGATCACTGTTTATTTCGGTTCAATGCAGTGTAATTTCAAGCTAAAAGTGTTTATTTGACTTAAAAGAAGTTTGCATTATTTAGAATTCGGACAATGAGTATGAAAATTCAAACAAATGTTGACACTGTTCAAATAAGTTTTTATTGAGTCAAAATGTGTGATAGTTACCAATGATATTTGTGAATTGAAATAGAAAATTTCACTTCAATTTATAAAAGTGTGATTCAAAAAAATAGTAAATATAATTATTTTAGCTGAAAGAAAATATTAATTTTTGTAATTTCGAAATGATTGACAATTATTTATAAACTATTTAAGGGTGCCGTTCTTATCAGGATAGCGTGCATTGTTAGGTTTTGAATAGTGAGTATGTTAAGGACAGGGCATCGTTTGGGATTTGATGGTGATTGGTGGCAACATAGTTTGACTATAACAAAAATGTGCAAAGTTATTAATACTTTTTTTTTCATTTTTCATGACTCCACCATGTCTCTATTTTTAAAACTTTAATAACTCAAAATTTAAAACTTAAAAGTCAAATAAAACCGTTGGATATGATCTACATCATTTTATCTATACACGTGTAAAAAATTATGACATTTCAATTTTGTTTTGGTTGTCATCAAGAGCTTGTAAAAACCGTACTAATGTGGATAATTTCTAAACGTTAATTTTTCAACTTATTGATTCACATAAAAACAAAATCGAAATACGATAATTTTTTGTGAGCACATAGATAAAATAATATAGATCATATCCAATGGTTTTATTTTGACTTTTTAGTTTTAAATTTTGAGTTATTAAAGTTTTTAAGAATGGAGGCATGGTGGATGCATGAAAAATGGAGGCATTTGAACCCTCCTCATGAGCTGGGCTATGGTGAGTTGTGAAGTAAGATGTCATTTTTACTTCACGCTCATATTTTCATTTTGAAAATTCAAACACCCGATCCGAACCGCTCAACATGTTCTCTATATTGAAATGTGCTTGGAGACTAAATTTTACATTTTTTTGGAATTTTTTTACTATTTATTAAGCCACTTTGAAAATCGCTGATCCGGTGGTCCAGAAAATTTTACTGTTTTTTACTGTTCACAGTGGATCAGCGATTTCAAAGTGGCTTCATAAATAGTAGAAAAATTCCAAAAAATATAAAATTTAGTCTCCAAGCACATTTCAATATTTAGAAAAAGTTGAACGGTTCGGATCGGTTATTTGAATTTTTAAAATGAAAATATGACGTGAAGTAAAACGACGTTTTACTTCACAACTCACCATAGCCTATCTCCCCTCCTCATATTCATTATGGTATATGGAAGTGTGTATTTGTTCAATTTAGAATGAACATGAAATTATTGAAAGTATGCACTTGGAAGGTGAGATTCTGAGGATAGTTATGGACAGGTGGCCATAAAATAAATCACATCTGTTAAATAAGTACAAAAGTTGCTTGTTTTGTCCGCATATTTAATGAAAAACAAGGCTTTAAGAGAAGTTTCTATTAGTTTCGGTAGTAGAGCAGTTGAAAATTTAAGTATTCATTGCATTCATGACAACGCATGTATAAATTAGAATAGTGGTGCTAACACGTTTGGAAGTAGGCAAGAGAACAACAAGTTGCTTTGATTTTATATATATATACAGGGGTTGACTAATATTAAAATATTTATTTCTGAATTTTGAAACAAACAGTTCAGTTTTTACATTTTTAATAAAAAGTCGATCAAAACCGTTCAACATTCAATCTATATTAAAATGTACTTGGAGATCAAATTTTATATATTTTAGAATTTGTTTACTATTTATTAAGTCAGTTTTAAAATTATTGTTTTCAACGATTCATATAAATTTCACTGTTTATTAAAATCAATGATTTAGTAAAAAGTTTCAAAAAATGAAAAATTTGGTCGCCAAACACATTTTAATATAGATATCACATCTAATAGTTTGGATCGGCTATTTGAACTTTAAAATCAGAAAACTAATTATTGCACCAAAGCTTGAAACAAACGTTTTGATATTAGTCCACCTCTATATATATATATAGAGTGAGGCTACGGTGCTATGCATAGCACCAATTGGGTTCGTACTACGACTCAAAATTTGACTTTTCAAAATTCTAACAGTCGATCCGAACCGTTCAACATGATTATAAAATGAAGATGTACTTGCAAACCAAATTTTACATTTTTTCGAATTTTTTTACTATTTTTTTGAAAATCACTTGATCTGAACATTTTGGACCATCCAAAAACAGCCTATCTAAAAAAGTAGTAAAAAAATTCGAAAAAATGAAAATTTGGTTTGCAAGTACATATTCATTTTATAATCATGTTTAATGGTTCGGATCGACAGTTAGAATTTTGAAAAATCAAATTTTGAGCCGTAGCACGGACCCAATCCGTGCTATGCATAGCACCATAACCTCACTCATATATATATATAGATAGCCTATGGAGTTGTGAAGTAAAACAACGTCTTAATTTACGTCATATTTTCATTTTGATAATCCAAACAACCGATCCGAACCGCTCAACATATTCTAAATATTGAAATGTGCTTGGACACTAAATTTTACATTTTTCTGGAATATTTTTACTATTTATTAAGCCACTTTGAAAATCGCTGATCCACAGTGAACAGTAAAAAACAGTAAAATTTTCTGGACCACCGGATTAGCGATTTTCAAAGTGGCTTAATAAATAGTAAAAAAATTTCAAAAAATATAAAATTTAGTCTCCAAGCATATTTTAATATTTAGAACATGTGACGGTTCGGATCGGTTGTTTAAATTTTCAAATGAAAATATGAGCGTGAAGTAAAAATGACTTCTTACTTCACAACTCACCAAAGCCCAGCTATATATATATATATATATATATATATATATATATATATATATATATAGAGGAATGCTTCTATGGGCATAAGGACCTATTTGTAAAATGAGCATATTTTATTTTCAAAGTTCAAACAGTCGATCCGACCGTTCAACATTATCTCCATATTAAAATGTACTTGGAGGTCAAATTTTACATTTTTCTGAATTTTTTTACTATTTATTAAGTATTTTACAAAACTAGTCAAATTCAGACCATTGAATTTTGTACCCATCTTAATAAATAGTAAAAAAATTCAAAAAAATGTAAAATTTGACCTCCAAGTACATTGTAATATGGAGAAAATGTTGAACGGTCGGATCGACTGTTTGAACTTTAAAAATGAAAATATGCTCATTTTACAAATAGGTCCTTATGCCCATAGAAGAATTTGCCATATATATATATATATTTGTTAACAAAAGAGAAGATTATTATATGTGTAGCTTGGAAAAAGTCTAAACTCTTTTTCTCTTTCTTAAACACATACATAAAGGAGAGAAAAAGAATCCAGACTTTTTTCTATGTGCGGATCCTGATAAGATATATCATCTCATGTGTTACTGACAAGTGTACTCCACAACGAAATTGAAGTTTGGATTTATATGTCAGTAACTACAATCTGTTCAAAAGATTAGGATTTTGTCTCCTCTCCAATTGTGCGGATTTCATATGACGGACATGAGCAATTTATTTTATAAATTAAAACGTATATGTTTTATGGGCATAATAAACGTATTTTTTATTTATCGAAATTCATTAAAAATAATATAAGAAAATGGATGGATTGTTTGAAAATTTAGATTCCATAGAAGGAACAATTAATAATTCGGATTTTTGAGACAACTATAATAAATTAATAATTCGGTTCTTAGAAATAACCTAGGGACATGGGCGGATCCATAAAATCTAGAAATAGGCAAGTCTACATAAAATTCAGGAGTAGACAAATATCTATATATAAAATTCAGAGGTAGGCAAGTGCTACTCCTGGATTTGAATTTTTTTGGCTTAGTGTAATTTTGCCCATGTGCCTACTCCTGGCTCAGAAAAAAATTAAATAACAAGGTAAAAAATAATTTAAAGTTTGGCTCATGAGTGCCTCCGTGGTGCTGAATTATCGGCTAACAAAAAAAAAGACCGTTACGCAGTTAGAGAGAGAAAAAAAAATACTTACTTAGTTTGCTATTCGCTAGAGAGATAGAGAGCAAAAAAAAAACTCATCTGCTATTCACTCATGGCATCACGCAACACTAGCATACCTCTCGCTCTCCGCCCTTCGACTCACTCCAGCACGCCCTAACTCGTTATCCACTTCTCCTCCTCTTTCGTTTTTTGTAAGGTCTCAATTTCTGATTTGAATTGATCAATTGAATTAATTTCTTGCATAATTCATGTAGAAAATCCATTGCCTTCTCAATTTAACACCTTTCTTGCACATTCTTTCTCAATTTCACACTATTTTTCAATTTCATCCTTGAATTGTTGGTTGAATATATGGTTTGGATAATGCAACTGGCAGCTCCTGCCATGCCTTCTAAAAAAAAAAAGAATATATGATTTGGTGCTTGAATTTTACACCTATAAATATATAGTTTGGTGCTTGAATTGCGAATTGAATTGTGCATTGTGCTTGAATTGAGGATTGAAATGCTGAAGGCTTTGAATTGTGCTTAAATTGAATTGTGAATTACATATGGTTTGGTGCTTGAATTTCACATCTTTCTCTTGAATTGTGAATTGCTTGATTTGTTTGAAGGATTGCTTGAATTGCTTGACCTAATGACCTTGAATTCTACATTTTAGGGTAATGAATTTGGTAAAAGACAACTCAAGAAATAGCATGGGAGATCAATGGTTAAATGATTATTTGGTTACTTATATTGAGAGGGATTTTGTTCAAGGGTGTTAATAATGAAAGAATTATGCTGAGATTTCAACATATGAAGATTCGTAGAGGCAAGCTCTATTCACCGTCATCGACTTGATTTGACTAGCTAGGTATTACTATATTTGTTTTTTTTATATATAAAACAATACTACTTATTTTATTTTATAGTCTTGTTAGCATTTTGTATTCTAGCTTATGAGATTATATAATAAAAAACCAATTATTTTGCACTCTTGTTAGTATTTTGTGCCTACCCATGACCGAAATCTTGAATCCATCCCAGCATGGGGATAGGGATGATTTTTTGTGGCAGGACATGTGGAGTGGACCAGTACATTTTTTTAAAAGTGCCTAAAGGAATCGAACAAATTGTTCGATTCCTTCATTGGCATCGGAATATCCATCAATTTTTCTATATTATTTTTAATAAATTTCTGTGAAAAAAAGTTCGGCGTAATACATTAAGACCAAATATATTGTCTAGATAAAACTTAAAATTTGATAAAAATTCTTCAAATAAAATCCTACAGGTTGATAGTAGATGAACTACTTTCATGTGAATGATACATACTTTAGGTCCTGTCTAATTTTTATCAAACATTGATTAACACATTTTATTATAACTAACCATGTACTAATAATGTTAGCAATTAATATCAACAAGTCCTAAACGGAGTTCTTCGGACGATCGTTAAAATTTTCCTTTAAAAATTTCACACTTGTAGGAACTTGGAATTTTTGTTTTTACACCAAACAATCAAATATAAGAGCCTCTGTATCTGACATCACACTATCAAATATCTCGTAAAAAAACTCATGATTAGTTTCCATATTCATGAATTTGTCACCAAATTAAAAAGTGCAAACTTAAATTTGGCATTCTTGATATATATTTTTATATTTTGTTTTATAATGAGATACAAGTCAATCCTCTTAACTCTTGAGTTAATATAAACACTAAGTTTTATATTTGTAACTTTTTTTATACTGTAGACGCTGCTTTAGCCATTATAGTAAACTTGTCGATTAGAATTAAATGTAACATTATACAAAATGCATATATGAAATTAGTAACTGAAAGTAATGTACGAAACGTTTAAATGTCTCTTTTAATAAAATGGGTAACTTTGACGAACAAATGATATTTTCTGAATAGACGAGTAAGATAATTAAGTGAAACTAAAGTTAAATATGATAAATCGATTATCAAAAAATCCATTTAACTTAGATAAAGTATGTATAATGAGATATTTACAAACAAATGTTTGAATTTAGAATTGATACGAGACAATATAATAGAAAGCTAATACTTGCAAATATTTATAATCTTCTTTTATATATTTGGACTGATTTGCAAAATATGAAAAGTTAAAGATTGTAAAATACAAAATTAACAAAAAAAAAAAAATGACCAACGTGGCAATTAGTGCCACGCGGCCCATGTTGGGTGACCTCCCTCTCCCGTAAAAGAAAGGAAAAAAAATGAAATGAAAGAAGAACAAAAAAAACAGAAAACCAAAGAAAACAGGAAAAGAAAAGAGAAAGGAGAAGGAAAGTGAAAAAAAGAAAGAAAGAAAAACATAGGAATTTCTTTCTCGTTCGCTGACTGATTGCGATTGAATTGATAGCTCTGTGTGCTCTTTTTCTTTCTCAATCCATGTTGTACGACTATAGGTATCTATCTCTTTTTTCTTTTCTGTTTGATCTCCTGATTCGATTAAGGCCGGTAAATCTTGATAAATGAATAAACAAGTCCTACTGTGTTGTGAATTGAATTAAACGGTTTGATTGATTGAAGAATCTTCTTCTTTTTCCTTTGTTTTCTTTATCGGGTTTGAACCCGTTAGTCATGGTTGGTTAATTTTGCTAAGGGTTACCTTTGTGGTACTATACCGAGTTGATATTGAGTAACTCTGACCCCTCAAATACTGGTACCGCTCGGTACCAACATGGTTGTGCTTGCTTGTATGTTATTATGATGGTTCTAGAAGCTTATTTATAAGAAAAGTATAAGTCAAGGTAAAATATGTAAACTTCTCCTGTTTGGATAATATTTCTGATGGATTAAATTGCAAAAATGAACTTTTAGAACTCGTTGGCTGGAAAAGGAAAAAGAAATGAAAAGACTGAATTATGTAGGCTATGGCCGAAGTTCGATGAAAATGAAGACTTGAGAGTAGGTCCGATGGGCATCGGACCTACTCTGTTCGATGGGTTTAATCACCGTCTATTTTTTTTAAAATTCGTGCGGAACACTTTAAAATTCGTGTGTGTCTGTTTCAATTTCCGTGTGCACATTCTTAAATTAGATCGGACGGTCATCATGTCGTTGAACCTAAAAGTAGGTCCGATGCCCAGTAGGTCCGATGGGCATCGGACCTACTCCGTTCTCGAAAATGAATTGGACTTTTTGGACATATTTGGATTAGAGGACTGAAATAAAATGTAGTTAAAAAAAGGATTAAGGAATAAATAGTGATTAATAAATGATGCCATGAACAATATGGGTATTTTTATTAATTAAACAAGGATTGTGGATAAGTATAAATGTGCTATATTATATGAATGAGAGATTACTTGATATTATAATAATAATACTAACAATGTATCAGCACATTAAAATAAATTGAGTATAACATAAAATACTGAACCATAATTATTGAATAAGCATGAACCTGGGAGTTAAATATTGGGACCCATAAATTATTATGTTATATTAAAGGGTTACAATTGTATTGATAAGAATATATATAATTTTTATATAGGTATAATTATGAAAGCGACTCATGAAACAGTATATTCAGGAGGAACAGACTGCTAGTGACCTCACTTGTGCCCTATGATATTAGGTGCGGAGTTATTGGATTAGTCTAAGATTTATGACAAGAAATTAAATCGTAACTCGCTGTACATTTTGAATATTTGATTGACTGCATTGATTGAACTGTTGTATCATATGCATAGTCCAATACAATTGAAACTGAATTACAGATAAGTCTGTTGACTGTCATGTTGATATTGTTTATCGATTGGTTGATTCTTATTGCAAATGATTGATTGAGACCACAGTGATTGAATTGATTAAAAATTGAATATTGTAATCTTTGAACCTCTATATAGTGGAGAAAAATGATTAATATATTGTAAAGTCTAGCTAGCTACTAGACTTTACTCTATGACCCTTATGCGCATATGGTGAATGACCTCAACTGAATCCAGTACCAATAGGGTAGGGGATATTGAATAAATGTGAATTGTGACTGTTTTATCATTGATTTTCTTTCCGATAATGACATTATTGTAATATTGTTTCGTTAATAAATTGTCAGGATAGTTATAATAGTATGAGCCTGACACGACATATATATGTTATGTGAAAAGGCAGACTGGGTTGTTGGATGGCGTCTGCAACGGCAAGTCAGATGGTATCTGTTCGTGTTACCAGACTAAAAATTGTAAAGTTAGAAAATCAAACGTTACCAGACTTTAGGGTTTAAAATATTTAGACCCAAACTAATTATTCTGATAAGATTCATAGAGTTCTGATTTATTTATGTAATTTTTGTTGTTCAATTGGATACTGTTATTGAGCATTTGTATTCGTCATTATATAATAAACTGTTAGTTTCTGGTGCGGAGATTTCATTTTTAACTATGGATTTCCTTCGAATACAATAATCTGAGTGGCAATAAGCACTGAGAAATAATTTATTATTTCTCACCCGTTTCTCCCTTGTGGGATTTGTAGGTTTGTTAGACGAAGACAAAGAAATATTTTGGGGTATAATTGACAGCGGAGCCACTTAAAGATATGTGATTTTGGGTTTATTATATCTGACATGGTGTAGAGAGTATTTCTCTAGCATCATTCACTACAAATGGTCAGATAATTCTTGTAAATTAAATTGAGATGTGGTAAAAATAATGAATAATATTGACAATGCATACAAAAGATCCGTGACTACGTAGATTGAATGGTAAATAGACGCGGTAGGTTGTTGCACCTCCGGATCGGAGATGTGACATATTTCGACCCATATTTCATGTAAAAAAAATATCAAAATAAAATTGTTATTACGATCTATATCGCTTTTTTTTATGCAAATATTAATATTACGACATTTTGGTTGTGTTTTAACTGAAATCAAGTGTTTGTAAAAATAAGATTCATTGACGTGAATAATTCATACATGTTAATTTAAAAAAAATTATTCGTATTGAAACGGGTCAAATATTATATTTTTCGTATTTTTGTATGTATGTATAGAAAAATAAAGTAGAACTAGGGTGTTTTTCAACTCACAAATTGGTTTGTGAGTTTAACTTCAAATGACGAATTCAAATCGTTAAAAAAGATTGATTTCATAAGTGATGTGTTTACATGTCAAATTTATAAATATCAAATTGATTTTTAGTATAAAGTCAAGCGGTCAATAATGATGAAATATGAACTCATTTTTAACCACTTCACTTTATATTGAATTAAGTCTAAAATTTATAAATTTGACATGTAAATGCATCAATCACGTAATATAATGATTTTAATGTTTTGGATATGTTATTTTAAATCATTCTGATAGGTTTTAGAATTTGTGAATTTAATTAAGAACCCCAAGTTCTACACTAAAAAAGTATATTATATATGATATGTAATAGTTCTATTTTGTTATTTTGTTATTTGAGTTCTAAAATGTTAAAAAATAAAATAGGAAAAATAATTGAATTATCTTTCTGATAGTTTACTTCTTAAATTAAACAAAGATTTATAAAAATGAGCATACCCAATATCTTGCGTCATTTGTTGCAACTAGTGTGAGGTATGGTAGTGCTGTTATTTAATATTGAGCTATCCAATTGAAAATATCAGAGTCTGCTCATGTCATATGAAATTAAACAATTTGATTTCTGTCTTCAATCTTTACAAACAGAAATATCAATTTTTGGTGAAATTTGAGTTCTGCTAATTTACAAGTAGATAGCTAAAATAATCCTTTTTCCAATAATTTATTTTTTTAATTTATATAAATAATTCATTGGTTCGGTCCCTCTATTTGATAAAAAAAAATACTCATCCTTTTTCCGATAATTTGATTTTTTTAATTTATAAAAATAATTTTGAATGATTTACTATCTTTGGTCGCAATCTTTACTATAAACGAAATGTTGTCAATTTGGGAGTCAATTAGTTGATCCTGACATTCTACATTACCAAACAAAAAAATTGTGTTTCTTCTCCTTTCTCCTTTTTCCATCCTTGTCCTTTCTGTTGTTATCTTTTTCAGAGCACAAGCCTCATCCATCCATAGGGTTTGTTATTGCTCTTTTGATTGGATCGGTGGCACATCAATTTAGGAAATTTTTTTATCCGTAGAAATTATTAAAATAAGACGTACGGAAGTAGAAAGAGGACATGGTTTCTAACAAATATAGAAAGATCTGATTCAATGGGTCTGATTCATGTTTTTTTAGTTTGGATCCGAACCGTCCAATTAGAGAAAAATCAAGCTCTGGTACACAGATGATAAAAAAAAAACATAATATTTGGATTTGGACCATTGAGTCAGATCCATATATTTTGAATCGGACTCAATGAATCAGATATTTCTATATTTGTTGGAAACGAGATACTCTTTTTATTTTTGTATGTCTCGATTTAATAATTTCTATGAATAAAAAATTTCCTCAATTTAGAACTCTACTTTTATATTTCATATTCCCATGTGCGGTTGGTCCATGCCGAAATATATGATGATTTTTTTTAGAAATATTGGTATTTTGTAAAATTTGATGCTCTTAGCTTTCAGCATATACACTGTTATTATTGATGCACATGACTTGTAAGAATGAAAAATGATAAAATTTTGCAATATATTGTTTCTGATAATCGTTGCCATTTTTTATACATCTAGCTTGTGACGACTTAGAATATAATAAATAATGGAAGTAGGTTTTGATGAAGTTGGTATATATGCTTCTACTATGCAAAACAGACATTTAATATATGTAGCCACTTGTTATACAATAACAAGAGAAATGGGAACGACATCTTTGACTATTTCTAAATTGATCGAATGAATATTTTGACATTTAATTTTATTTGCTTATGTCCTGCAAAAGTTATGTATTTCAACAATATGTATAATTATGTATTATGAGTTGGAGATTACATGTTCGAAATTTGAATGAATTTTTTTTTGTAGATATTTAAGTTAAAAGACTTAATTCCATATTATCTCCAAAAAGAAAAAAAAAAATTAAGTTGTACAAATTAAGTTGACTCATATAAATTAATAATTGATATATAGGTATGGAGTTATTTGAATTATGCATTTATGCAACAATTAGCTTTATGTTTGATCCAATTAACATTTCCACTCTATTGAAATTTTCAAATTACCTTAGAAATATAAAAAAAAAGGATAATATTATTGACTCCATGTGAATATTTTCTTGCTCTGCACTCTCTTCAATGTTTGCAAAATTCAGGAACAAGTTGGTGTTTTAAAATAGTTTTGATTTTTGTAAGATGCATGAATTATTGTTAGAAAAGTTGAACCATCACCATTTTCATATATATTAAGTTGCATTTATTGAGCACTTGCTTGATTAGTGTGACTAAAAAAAGACAGTTTGGTAGCATGAAAGTGTTCCAAGCCACAAGTACAAAATAGTGATTGAAGTATCTAAACTTATTTAAAAGAACTAGACGAGTGGGTCGTTAGTTGGAAGGATAAGGAGAGAACAATTCACTACAAGAATGAGACAATATATGTGAGGGTAAAAAGTGACTATCTGCGAGAGTATACTGACAGAAAAATATTTTTTCTATTAGTGATAGGAGTATTCGCGAGGGTATACCGACAATATTTTTCATAGATATTGTTCTATTATTGCAAGTCTAATCTAATAATTATAAAGAATTTAGTTGGATGCATAATTAATGATTGTTTTTCGTTACTATAAAAGGCTTTTCTGCAAAATAATTTAACGAAACTAAAAAAGAAAAACATTTTTAAAATTTGCTTTGTTTAAGTTTGTTGACTTTTACACTGATATAAATATTCGTTGGGTAAATTTTCAGAAATTCAGATAGTTAATAAATTGAAAGATAAAATAAATTAAGTTGGAGTAGTATTATTCGGATTGTGTACAAGACAATATTTTTAAGCGTATTCCGTCTCTATCATGTATGATTTGAATCTACAATCAAGATATTTCAGAGTTGTCGCCCATTTGGCATGACCATAGAAGCGACTGACGATAACTCTGCAATATTTAAGAATTTATTGAAATATATTATATGAAAGCATGAAGGAAAAATACATTTTCATTTTTTTTTCTATTCGGATACAGAGCATGAGAGAGGAATTTATATTTTTATAATCGGATTGAATACAAAGAGGAGAGAGACAATTAGAGAATCATTTTATATTTAATTCAAATAGAGGTATATAGAGGTATAAAAGAAAAGAAAAGAAACGCCTCTTGAGAATTTAGTAATTATGAGAGAGTCAGGCTCCCCTTTATGAAACGTTTCTTTTATATAATTTTGTTAAAAGATAATTACAAGAAAAAAAAATAATAATTAAGAATTACTTATTAATAAATTCAAATTAACCCATAGATATCAAATATTTCAAATAATATGAAATATTTATTTTTCAAAATTTAGATTTCAATATTATTTGCATTAATTATTTGACTTATAAAATTTAAATGATGAATCTAAATGGAATAGTTAATTGGAAATTTTATCCTTATGAGAAGAAGTATTTTTTTTTTTTTATCTTTTTGTTAGAATTTTATTCTTACAAGCAATCTAATGGAATAGTTAAATTGCAAAAAAGCTGTCCTAGACGATTTGTATTTTTGGCAAATGACACACGCTAACTTTTGATAGCTATGTCATTTTCAGAGTTGTTAAAAGTATATTTTCAATCTTTATATAAATTTTTGTCCAAAGTTTTGGTTGGAACACTGTCATTGTAGTTTTGTCATCATGGCTTGCAATTTCTCTCTATGGAAAACAACCCACAGTCCCACACACAACTTATTATAAGTCCAAAATGTTTGATATTTGAATCAAATATTTATTTAGCTCAAAAGTCCAAATAATTAAATTATCACAATAATTATGCAATGACGAATTAATGTTTCACCCTGAGGTAAATTTATCGTCCAATATTTTTTATTTTACTTTTTTTACCTTTTGATTTACATATCTTCAATTTCTTTTTCTTTTTGACGGGTGAAATATCTTTCAGTTATCTTAAACAATTATTTGCGGTCAGTAATGTTATATTTTCAAGGAAAATCCTACCTTGTTAGGAATCAGTAGTAAAATAATTGGGTTTGTTTTAGAAATTAAAAATTCAAATTTTCAGAAAATAAATAAATTATTTTGTATTCTTTGAAAAATAGAAGGAATCTCACCAACAGTGTGGTTCATCAAATATAAGTTTCTGGAAACTCACCAATGGTGCGGTTTAAGTATTTTTCAAACTTTAAATTCTATCTTAACTCAAATTTGTTCAAAAACCGCAGGAATTAGATCATTGGTGTGGTTCCATCAGTCTATCCTTGGTGAAACTGCACATGCTATTTATTTTTCAAAGAAAAAAATCAATTAATTCTTTTCTGAAGATTTGATTTTTTAATATCTGAAATAAAAATAATCAAATAACTGACACCAGACCCCACGGCTGCTTTATGATAGGATTTGCCAATAGCTTTCCGAGTGGGGTTATTTTAAATTGTTTCGTTTCAATCACATTTATGTTTTAGATTGGACTGAACCTTGTAATTGATGGTTATGACTTGTTCAGTGATTGTTGTTTTAAATTGGACTGAACCTTGTAATTTATGGTTATGACTTGTTTAGTGATTGTTGTTTTAAATTGGACTGAACCTTGTAATTGATGGTTATGACTTGTTTAGTGATTGTTGATATGTATTGTTATAAATTTTGATATTTATTTAGGATTTAGCATAGACCCCACGGCTGGTATATGTTATAAATTACTAGACTAAATAATTTATAAAAAAAAATAATTTCCTAATGATGCAACACAAAATAAAGCGGACTTGGAAGTTCTTGTGTTTCTTTCATAAGGAATAATTTAGAAATAAATTTATCATTATTAACACTATAAGTAGAGTTATTTTCAATTTTATCTCTAAATATATTTCACTACCAAACTTAAGTCTTTAGTTACACAGACCAGATTGTCTGATCTGGTCAGTATTATTTTATAATTTTGTGGAACATGTCTAATTAGATCTTTTGAATTTTTGATTCATATATTTATTTGAAGTTTTTAATATAGTTATTTATTTATTTTATGCAAATTAATATCAATTAATGTAATTAATCTTAATTAGTGTTGAATTTTGAGACATGTATTCGACGCAAAAAGTACAATTTTGCCATGTACGTCAAGCAGTTTAATTTCTCAAATTATTTTGATTGGTTTTGATCGATTTATGTGCAATTACGACTAGGGCCAACAAAAAACTTTGGAGCTCGTGGATCAATCGGAACTCGCATATGACTTGATCGTTAGCAGCTCGTTCGTTTCTAGCTCGAACTGTTAACGAACCAGTTCGTTTCAGGTATGAGTTTATGTAAATTTTTTTGTCATTCTGTGAAGTTTAACTATGCATGAATTTAGTTGTATGAATTTATATGTTTAAATGTACAAAATTCATGTTAAATTAGTTGCTATATTAAGTAAAATGAATTTCTGTCATTATGTCATATCTGATTGCTTGAATTATATAATTGTTTGATGGACTTTATTATATATTTATTTTTGAATTGATATGATAGTAGCCTAATAAAGCCCAGCGAACTAACGAGCCAGCTCAGTTTAGCTGATTTCTGACTCGTGACGATTATAAGCTGAGATTTCAGCTCGACTCCTAAATCTTAACTCACTCAACTCATTCAATTGTGACAAGCCGATCATGAACTAAACCCAGCTCGTAATAAGCCAGCCCACCCTAATTATGACTTTACAATTATGTCCTCCCAAAAAAAGGTTAGGATACATTTTTATTCCCCCCTCTAATTATATTTTCTGGCCCTCGAATGCTCTATTGAAATTAGGAGCAAGACCGTAAAATAAATATATATGTATATACCTTTTGCATATTTAGAAAAATTTAAAATTTATATTTAAATAAAATTCATCCTTACATTTCTTTTTAATTTGTTATTTGCATATAACAGTAAATCTTGACAAAAAAGTTTTATTACACAAATAATATTAATTCCACGGAGAATTATTAATTTATTAAAGAGGAAACAATCATTTTTTCTTCTTCTTCTCTTTTTTTTTTTTTATAAGGAAGGAGACCATCTTGTTAAACACTCTGTCGCACTTTTTTTTGTACATCCAATCATTTTTTTGTTTGGCTATAAAAGTGTAAAATTGCAATCACTGTCTTTTTCTTTTGTTGCTTCTGATGGGGCCACGTACCGTAGGCCTAAAAAAACTATTTGCAGGCTAAGTATTGGGCTCAATACCAAAAGCTTCTCGGGCCCATTCCCAACCTCGAGTTCGAGAGGTCCCGTGACAGCCTAATAAGGCCCGCCATGTCGACCTCATAAAGTGAACTTTATGCGAACTCAGGATGGTTCCTGCATCTATGCGGACATTACCGCGTCTACATGGCTGTTATGTGACAACCTGTCAGGCCATGTAGACACGGTCTCGTCACCATCTCTGAGATACAATTACCGGAAGACCTATATAAGGTCCAACCTCAACTGCACAAGGGGTGAAATTTTTTCATAAAGAGAGGTATCGAAACAGGAAAGAGTCCGAATACCTCACTATCTTCCCACTTCGGGAACCGACAACTCATATTCTCATTCTCAGCATGTCTCCTCGAGATAGGGCGGAGCTCAAATCCAGAATTTTTCACATACGGCTTACTCTCTTTGAAATAGGACGCATCAGCTTCATCTGATAATAAAGTACACTCTCCAATATATCCATTTGAACATTTCACCCGTTAAACCTTCCTTTTCTAAAGGATTGCTTATATTAATTTCTCGTTTAAGATGGATTTAGTGTTTACTGTTTAACAAAGAAGATACGCCTAATGCAACCACAATTATGTTTCACATGGACTTCGTCCGGAATAAAATAATGTATTAAAAATACATTAATTTCTAATTTGAGATGAATACTAGCAAATGCAACATTAAAAAATATATAAAAAATTCAATAAATGATCACCTAATAAAGTAATTAAATTTCATATATTCAATGAGCAACCTACACATCAATGACCTTTATTAGTAAAAGATTAAATAATTTTCAGTCATATGATTAAATTCGACAATAAAGGTTAATCCAACGATTGAATTGAGAATATTGAGTGAGTCTATGGTACTATGCATAGCATGGATTGGTTCGTAATACGGATCAATATTTTCGTTTTCAAAATTCTAACGGTTAATCTAAACCATTCAACATGATCCCCATATGAATATGTATTTGCAAACCGAATTTTATATTTTTTAAAATTTGTTTACTATTTTTTAAGATAGGTAGAAATCATTGTTTTTGAATAATCCATAATTTTCAGATCAAGTGATTTTCTATCTATCTTAAAAAAATAGTAAACAAATTCTAAAATATATAAATTTTGGTCTACAAGTACATATTCAAATGAAGATCATGTTGAACGTTCAGATTGACCGTTAGAATTCTGAAAACAAAAACTATTGATCCATATTACATACTAATCCGTGCTATGCATAATACCACAGACTCACTCGAGAATTATTTGATGACTTTGTAAATTTCAACACTTTTATATGATAATCCCTGTAAATTTCATAAATCACCAAAATTTTAGTGTAGCACAATTATAATATTTTGGATGTATATACATGTTAAGCTTTAAATTTTAGATAAAGTTAAATCTATTTTCAAAATATTTGTCTCATCTTTACGAGCAAAAACAATTTCAATTTTAAATATATTTAATATTATAATAATAATCTTCTAATTTCTTTATAGATTGAACCAAGGCATTATAGAAACAATAAAAAAAATATCTTTAATAATGACGACTAATTAATTTTTCTCTTCAACATAATTTTTTGTCTTCAAAACAAACCCCGAAAAGCAGTCCTAATCTGTTTAGAAAAGCTGGACACTTAACACATTTAAAAAACATGTGAAACCCACCAGCTTCCATAGAAAATTATAAAAAGAGCGTACAAGTAAATTATTATAGTTCAATAGCAATTGGCCAATTGCATAGCTAGCCTAAGATGTGAACTGTTCCGAGTTAGTACAGGCCTTAAAGCCCGGTAACATAACAAAGGGCCCATAAATCCATGACTCTTAAGAGCAATTCTGCTAACAATCCCCAGGGTTATCACTTCTATAATTTACACTAACAAAAGAAAATCACAAGTTCTAACTCACTGAGCATCCATAATTCCAAACTTGTCATTTCTGATAAAAAAAATACTGTTCCAAATGAATCAGCATACCCAAATCCTCGAATCATTATTGTTTTAACTTAACTGTCTATACAGAAGAAAAACAATATCTCGAAGAATATAAATTAACAAACATAAATTACTCTATACAAGAAAGAAAACTACTGTAGAAACCCCAATGCTTGCCGAAGGATTGGCTCAAACCTGTATATATCAAGCTTTATATCTTGTTTTCCCAGGTACCATTCTGCAACTAGACCCCAATCTCTTTGGTGAATTGCAAGTGGATCCCTGATCATCTCATGATCTCTCCCAAATTTATCTAACAATGTACTTTCCTCTGCAGTTATACTGTACTCTATGTAGTTCAAATCCATATCTACTGCTGGATCACCAAAATCTAATTTTGCCAAATGCTCAATCTTTCCGTATGGTACCACTTGTATCAATACCGCATTTGGAGGGAGGAAAAGGCAATTTGTCAACCCTGCACCATGCACTCCAAGCATAACATCAAAGGAATTTACTGTCCTTGCAAAATCAGCAAAGCCAATGTCTGGTTTTGGATCAATAATGGTCACCTCAAATCCTAATTTCTCGCCTAATTGTACAATTTCGGGCATATTTACAAACTTCCGGCTACCACCCCTAGAGATGATCATTAGTCTTGGTTTTTTCCCAGGGTTTTTCCCTAACTTTGTGGGGAATTCTCTTTCAAGGTGGTAAACTCTACGGAGGAACTTTGTAAAATCAACCATTGTATAGTTATTCGGAGCTCGAGAAGGATCAATGCTAAATTCTTTGTAACTACCATAACTAACAAGAACACGAGGGTAGCACCTAACCTCGTAATCTTGATCAAAATTAATTATCTCATACCGTGACAATGCTTTAAATATTTTTTCATACTTGCTGATCCACCATGGCTGGTTGTTGGTTACCAGTAACTGGACTTCTCCGTTGAACTGACGTGTTCTTATATATAGAGGGATCAGAATGTCAGTGAAGTCGTGCCAGTAGTTACCCGAAAGTCCACCTAGTGCAATCACAAGTGCCGGGTAGTTATTAACCCTACCAGAGCACTGGGGGGCGTCTATGGGTCCCTCAAGGGACTTTACGGTTACAGGCTTAATGCTATCCAAGTACTTGCGCGAGTAGGGTTTTATTTTGTATTCTTGGGTTGGTGTGTTGTTGTTTGGTGGTATGAGAAGTACCACAGATGCACTGCCAATGGTACGGGCATCGCCATTTAAGTCACAGAGATCGAATTTACCATCAGATTGATCACATAGTTGCTTTGATGGTTGTGGTTGGCCGAGATTTAGAAATCCATCTGCAAAGGGGAAGAGCAATGTGAGACTGACTAATTAATATCATATTTTGTATGTTAGTATGAGTGTCTGACCCCTCTCAGTACATGTAATATCACTTTTAAGCTTTTTGCAGTGAAAAGTATCAAGTAAATTAGAAACTTGGCAAGAGGCAGTATTCCAGTTTGGATGGTTTCCTTTTCGAAGTTCTTGACCATTGGTTGAAATGCGGATTATATGGTGGATTCTTTGAAAAAACCAAGTTAACAATATAATAAGTAAATCGTAATGGATTTGCATAGTTTGTAATTCCAAATTTGATCATTCACAACGGAAGTACAACTTTTGGTAGATACTAGAGGTGAATAACCTATGATTTAGATTCGATGAAGGCAACAAGAAAAGTGACCGAATGTTGAGTTGGTTGATTCCAGATGATGGCCATTTTACTGGTTCAAATGATTATATTTCTCTGTTTTAAATTTATTTATTTCATAGTTTTCATCGAGCTTTTTTCTTCTTTCTTGTTTGGTTATATCATACAACATAATTAACATCTAAGTTGTAAGGCCTATAATAAACTCAGATTCCTGAAAAGAAGTACAGAAAGCTCAAAGGCCTTTGGGAAGGAGCAATCATCATCCATTGATAAAATTAGAAAATTAAACAAGTTTTTCATCATTACATTGTTTTGAGAACAGGAAGGAAGATCAATGATTGTTGATTCCAAAGATAAGAACAATCAAACATCAAATCTCGGCTTTGAAAAGTCGGTCCTTTAAAACCATTTGGAACTGCACTATTCTAGCTAGTGTAAATTTCTTGGTTGTCTCCTCATTGCATATAAGTATCATTTCTAACTCTAATTTGTCATACGTACCTTAACTATGCAGAACAGAATACAATAATTTGTTATGCCCAAAAATATGCAAAATACTCTTAAAGCCATATAATTTGCAAAATTCTCATGAACTATGAGGTTATATCATTCAATATATTTCGGGTCAAGTTATTATATATTTTCAGACATTTTTTATAAAGTGAAATTAGCTCACCAAATTGCTGGACTTGATGTTGGTCCGTTTGCTCTCCATTATTAAATTGGTTGAGGCCTTTCTTCAATTTCTCCTTTTCCAAATTTTCTTGCCTTTCTCCGGGATTCTTAGAATTATCTAAAGAAATAAAAGGGAACAATTTAGGATCATAATTGGAATGAGACTGTAAGGCATTGGGAAAATAGTTTTGAGTCTCATTTGCAAATATTTCTTATTAAAGGCTACAGATGCTTATAGATTAATATAAAGGAAAGGAAGCCAAAATTGAAGTCAGTAAACTTAAACATCATTGTCTTCCTGATCATTCCAATTTAAGTTTGGATATAGTATCAACACTTACCAATTTGAGCTTAATTATTCATACTATTGAAACAATGAAACTAAATTGCAAGCCCCAGCAGTGTGCAATATTTTTCAGAATGCAATAAAAAATATGAAATTCCAAATCCATAAACAGAAATCAAAACAAGGACTAAATTCATATTCCAGTACAATCAGATATGATGTTGAAATTTATTTGAAGACTGAACAGTGGTGGTTTCCGATTAAAATGACATGTGCACAGAGAATCGGTTATCAAGCCAATAGCCAATAGGATCAGAAGGAGAAAGTATCTCAAAGGGTAAAAGGGTAAATACCAATTTCTATTTCTGGTCCAGTATTTAATCAAACTGCAATCCCACAATAATCAGAACCTTGAATTATGCTGTTTCTACCATAATCTAAGAGAAAAAATTTCTAAACACAATTTTTAGAGATAGCAAGACCAATTGTGATCATCATTCCATTTTTAGTTCAGATACCAACATCTCATAAATTATTCAATAGGAATGCAATAGAACAACTTACTGGGTAGTTCGACTTTAATCACATCTCGTATAGGTGTTTCTTCTTTATATTCTGTTACATTTATTTTCTGTGTCTCGTCTCCATTTTCTGTCTCCTGCTTTCTTTCTTTTTCTGACAAACCCCCACAGAAATAAGAAAACAAGAAAGAAAAAAAGTTTAAATATTAGTAGATTATAGTTATGCACTTCACGAGCTCTGGGTTTTGGATAATTAAATATTTAAATTACATGTGCACCAGATGAATTATCAAGCCAATAAGATCATAAATATACAAAAAATTATGAAAGGATATATGCTGACTGCAATCTCAGAAAAACAAACATTTGAATTATGCAAGTTTTCACCATAATCCAAGAGAATCTCTTTCCAATCCCAGTTCTATAGACAGAAAACCAATTATGATTACCATTTTAATTTCAAATCTGATTCCTGTATTGAGTATGAAATAAGCTAATAGGACTGCAATAAACCAACATACCGGTCGGTTGAACTTCAATCACATCTCTTTTCTGTGTATCTTCTCCATTCTTTATCTCATTTGTTTGCTCTGGCTCCTCTTTCTTTTCTTGCTCTTGCTCGCTTTCATTCCCTGACAAAAGGCCCCACAATATAACAACAAATAAGAAAAAGAAACTGGGAATATTAGTAGATTATAATTATGTTTTACTTATTTATTTTTTTGAGTAAAGTTGGAAGTCAAGCCACCCAACTATTTAATACCCTTGTTATTATAACAAAGGATTTCCCCTACGTGGGTTTCGAACCCATGACCTCTCACATAGAGACCATGTGCCTTTGCCACTAGACCAAAGACTAGTTCTTTGTTTTACTTATTTATAACCTAGTAGTATGGTTTTATTGCGGTCAATACTCTGATCTTGCTCAGATTTCTCTTGTCCTTTGACAACCACCTCTGGTTCTTCAAAGGTATTCACCGTCTCGAAAGATTCTTCCTTTAGGTTACTCTGTTTTTCTTTCAAGCTATCATCTAAAAATTCAAGGCCAAAGGAGATAAATAATTATTTTATATCAAATAGATAACCCCAGAGTGTAAAAGAAATTCGTACCTTTCCCTGAAGGAATTTGGATGACACGAACAGCATCGTTTCCTTTAGCTACTGCAAAATCCGGGAAAAAAAAAGAAGAAGAAAAAAAATGAAAATTCACACGAAAAACAATGTAACAAGAAAAATTCGAGCACAAAAAGTGAGAAAAAAAAGTACCTTTCGAAGTATAACTCACAAATTGATTAGACAAGGTGAAATATGTCAACAGAATTAAGAAAACCCCTAAAATTAATCCATAACCAAGATAGCTTCGCGAAGAGGTCCGTGTGTTACTCCTCGACCCCTTCATCTCTCCAAGACCCAAAATTTGATTGCCCCAATTCTCTCAACTAAGTCAATTTGAGATCTCAAAGGAGCCCAAAAGGGAGCATCAAAAGAAGACTTTTTGAAGGTTAAGCATGCACAAGGCTATGAGTAGTACTTTGGTAGGGAAATGATGCACCCATGTTTGTGGTCATCACGATTGAGGTTTTTCAATTTATATTTCTATGGTGGGTGGGTTCTAGTACTCATTTCATTCCAATTTTTTTTTCTTTAGGTTTAGGTTCTATTGAAGTTGAAGATTCTTTATTATATTAAATTTTGAATTTTGGAGTTTAAAAAGCCGAGGGAAGATACTTATCTCAGGAGGTAGGAGTTGAAGGGAGACCGGTTCCTTCATTAACAATACTTATCCTCTGTAATTGTCAAATCATGCAAGGACGTGTAATTTTTTAATTGGTCAATAGTCAATACACTTGTCATCTCTAATTTTCAAATCCATGAAAAAGCATGTTGTTTGTCGGTGCATGGTGATCTATTTGAATTTGGGATTGCTTCTGCACATAGCTTGTATAGCTTTTCCTTTTATTTATTTTGTTCACCTTCTAGTGATTTTTTTTACACATTAAATTTCTTTTTCGAAAATTCTAGGCAGAGGCTGCATATATTTTGCAAGTTCGCAATGAAAAATACCATGACGTTCCACGAGAAACCTCTCAATTTTATGTAATATTTGCGCGTTAGTCCCTCAATTTATTCATCAAATTTATTTGGATTTGTTAGAATTGGCCAATTTGGCACTTTGTCTGTATTAGTTTTAAATTATACAGAGATATGACCTATCGTTTTCTTCGAATTATTCTATAAAATCCAGCTCAGTCGTAAGCTTCACATCTAAAGCAATTTTTCTCAACATTTTTCTTAAAATTATAGTATACCATATACATTTGTAAAAAAAAATGTAATCTTCAATACTCATATTATGATCCAATTGGTTAACTCATTGAAGGATCAACATTGAATAGAACAATTGATAAAAATATTAACCGTCATGAATTGAATTTTTTTAAATTTTGTAAGAAAGAGAAAGTGTGAATAATCCAAATCGAATCTAAACATAACAATAAAAGTAAATAACTATTCGCTTAAAAAAAAATAACTCAGAACAAAAAACCACCAGAACAGTACCAAAAGAATTTTTTTCTTCGAGTAAACAGGTGAACCTAATTGAAAATTTTAATTAAACCAATAAAAAAAATTGAGAAGGAAGAAAAATAACTTTTGTATGATATATCTCTCCATAAATTTTCAATACATAAACCATTTGCTTTATATCCATAAAAAATTATAAATGATAAGATAGAAAAATAGTTATATCATTCAAGTATTCAACTAATAACATATCGAATGAGTGATATTTTCTGAAACTCCACATAGTAAACATTTTTAGAGCTAAAATGTCCCTCCAATTGGTCTATTCTTCAATATGTGTAATTAGCTCATCATCTAATCCTCTGGCAGTAGATTGGTCTCTTGCATTTCGACATTGAAAAAATCAATAGACATTTCCCTTCGATATATATGAATAAACACAATACTGTAATTCGACATTGATCTTTACCGGATAAAATGATTTCGCCTTAAGAATTACCCATCTCCCTTTAAGAATACCAAAACATCGTTCTATGACATTGCGTGCTGAAAAAAAATTTAGTTATAAAACTCCCGTGTTGTTCGTGGTAATCTGCCATCACTCCTATCACAAATGATACTTTGATCTCTATAAGACGTAAAAAAACCCTCTCCATTTAAATAACCGGCACTACAAAGATAACTGTAACATGCAGTTAGAAACATACAATTCTTCTTTTGAACCGAGACCTGAAAAATGTTACTTTCATTTGGATAGCTTTTGAACCCAAATTGCAAAATTGAAGCTTAACTAGATTTTTTTTAATTTTTTTTTTTTTATGAAAAACGGGGATCC
>JAJGRW010001049.1:220888-275655 GCA_025461045.1 Carex parvula | reverse complement strand
AGATCCTTGAAACTTTGGTTTGGGAGTATATTATAATGGCAAAGGGACTTGTTGCTCATTTTCTGAGGTATTATAGTATTGAAATAGTAGACTTTTTTTTATGTAAATAACATAATTGTTAATTGTTTTGTTAAATGTAGCTATGTGACTTCAGTATATTCCATATAACTTACTTTTAGGGTACCCATTCAATTAATGTAGCAACTTCATAATCCATAACTAATTAATTCCTCAAAATGTATTGAACATATTAGTTTTGATTCTTGACAAGAACTTTGAATAAATTGTGCGTGTCCACTGGTTTTGTTTCTTGAACATTAGAGTATTAGACAGTAGCAAATCAGATTCCTTTTGCATACATGTATAAAGTCAATAGTGTTGTTTTTATATTGACAAGAGGTATGGAGAGCAGAGACATCAAAAATATGCAACTCCCCTTCCTTAAATTAAAGCTTTGCTTATTTTTGTAAATTCTAATATTGTTCAACAAAAGGAATAAAAATATGAAGTATAAAGTCTGGTAAAGAAGATGCACATGAGACAAGTATCAAGATTTGGTTTCCTAATTAAAGATGTGCTTTCTTGGACCACTTCCAACTCTATGTAGATAGCAATTAAGATTAGCTAGTCATAGTATGGGACCATATGCTATTAGATTCCCTAAGTGTGTGAATAATATATATAGACCAAAATTTGCAACAAATTAATGGGAGGAAGATCCAAGCCTACCAAGCTATATAGTGCTATACAACCTTGTTAATGCATACCCATTGCATAAATGTAGGTCTTAATCTAGAGGTCTGTTGCCACCACACCTTTTTTTCTTCTCCAATTACAGATCAAAAAGTTGAAAAAGAACACTAATCCAATGCTTAGTGTACTTTTCTAGGTCTTCCTATTTGGTATTGATATTAGTGTACTGAAAAAAAAGTCATAATAAATTTGGTTTTATTTTCTTGCATTTTATGATTTTCAAGATTTCAAGCCTGTATTATTTTGTTTAAGCTTCTCTTTTATTCCGATTGATATATATATATATATATATATTATATATATATATATATATACACACACACACACACCACACACATTTTGGTTTGGTAAGTATATATTTCAAGTAACAAATTTATTGATATATGCCATAACAGATATCGGCTTATTTCTTAGCTGTCCTTCTGTTGTACCATTTACCGCAAAGAAAGAAATTACATGTTGTACCATATTTATTCATTATTAGTTAATTAATATGAAGTTTTGTCAGCATAGTATATGTATCAATCCACTTTACGTACCAACTTTTATATATGGAATCTGAAATTGTTTTCATGGATTTTTTATCCCATCTAAAGTTAGGTTCACCATTGATAGATTTATTTTTTCTCCGAATCCGGGGAGATATATATATATATATATAGAGAGATGAACTATGGTGAGACGTGGAGTAAAATAAGTTTGTACTCCCCGCCATATTTTCATTTTGAAAATCCAAACAACCAATCCGAGCCGTTCACATGTTCTCTATATTGAAATGTACTTGGAGACCAAATTTTACATTTTTTGGAATTTTTTTACTCTTTATAAGCTACTTTGAAAATCGCTGATCCACTGTGAACAGTAAAAACAGTAAAATTTTCTGGACCACCGGATCAGCGATTTTCAAAGTGGCTTAATAAATAGTAAAAAATTCCAAAAATATAAAATTTGGTCTCCAAGCACATTTCAATATAGAGAACATGTTGAACGGTTCGGATCGGTTGTTTAGATTTTCAAAATGAAAATATAGTGTCATGGTGTACAAACTTGTTTTACTCCACGTCTCACCATCGTCAATTCTATATATATATATATTTTTTTTTTGAAATTCCATGACAGTAGCTGCCAGGATCATTGCATTAACAATGTGAAACGGGAGAGATATTTGCCGAGCAAGATGTAATATCTATGTAGCCTAAGTGAGGGATCTTATATTGTTAAGGTTAACACGGTGGCAATCATGCATGATGAATCTTAATTAATTAATAGGCCAATTTATCAGTTCTTCGTATGTACTATATATACGCGCGCAGTAATGAAGTTTATTATGGGCCAATTAATTGAAGACCTAATGAAGTTTTAATTATTCGGTTTGAAAAGAAATATATATATAGAGATGCAACTTATCTGCAGTTTAAAAGTACAGATTAATTAAAAAGTAAAGAAAAGAAAATATAAGAATAGAGCACCAACGAATTGAATCGGATATGCTCTAGCTACGGATACTAAGTTTGTACTGTTCTAGCATTTTTAAGGTATGTTTGGTTGGAGTGAGAATAGGCTATTTTTGAAACAGAGCTATCCGGAATAACTTGTTCTATGTTTGGTTGGAGTTGAATAAGCTAGAGTAGAGAATTCAAGTTTTTTTCCTTATTAGAATAGCATATTCTTACAAAAAGTTGAATTTAACTATTCTAATAAGACAAATGACAAAAGAGCTATTCTAGTTATTCTTGTTTTGTAGATTCAGCTATTCCAAATTTCAAACTGAGCTATTCTAGCTTATTCTTATTTTGTAACCAAACATACCCTTATAGATTCAGCTATTCCAAATTTCAAACTAAGTTACAGAAAACCAGAATAATATTAATAGAAAACGAACTATATTGATTTATTCAATTTGTTTAGTCAGATAATGGCTGGAGTGTGCTTGTAGATGCACATGCAGTCTAATGGCCAATAATATAAACTTGGTGCACGTTATTCCATAATCTTACTTTGCACGAATTACGAGGCACATTTAAATATATTTTTGTCTCTCTGGACTGGTGCAAAAAGAAGGCCTGATCAGCCCAGTGCAATTGTCTCCTGTAACTTCTCCCAATGGGCCAACCATGAACTCTCCAGTTCAGATCTACTGAGAGCATTAACCATTGGCGTAGCCGTATAACCTCGCTTGTGTTTAATTCAGATTTTCTATGATCTAGGTGGTGAGGCGGTACATGTACTTTCTACTTTCCTGTTTACATATTCATGTTTTTATTTGAAGGAAATATATATAATATATATATACTGTTTGAACTCCAGGTTCCAAATATTGGATAAAATATTTAAATGTTGAACATTACATTAGGATTTCCTACCAAAACTTTCTATGTTTTATGTATCATACTAAGTTCCTGCTTTTTGTTTTGGAAATAAACTTGTATATATATAGAGTATGGCTAACGTGCTTCCTCTAGAACTTCAGCGATATGCTTCCGGGGGCATATCTTAGTGTTTGATATTCAAACAACAAATGCAAACCGTTAGATGTGATCTCTATATTAAAATCTGCTTGGAGACCAAATTTTACATTTTTTGGAATTTTTTTACTATTTATTAAGCCACTTTGAAAATTCCAGATCATATGGTCCAGACTGTTTTTACTGTTCACCCGGATCTGGAATTTTCAAAGTGGCTTAATAAATAGTAAAAAAATTCAAAAAAATATAAAATTTGGTCTCCAAGCAGATTTAATATAGATTGAACATCTAACGGTTTGAATTTGTTGTTTGAACATCAAACACTAAGATATGCCCCCGGAAGCACGAGGCCGAAATGCTTCCAGAAGCACATTAGCCATACTCTATATATATATATATATATATATATTTCATGAAATAACCAGTTTCACTGATAGTTACACTGTAAGTGCATGTCCATAGATTATTTTTCATAGATAAGAAAGAGCAAGACTAGAAATGCTCTGGGATTGGTGCAGAGGAATCCACTAATTGCTAATTACTATAAAATGGTATTGGGCAGTGCAAAGCTGCAAATAGGCACCTTCACTGCCAAGCGTTGAGCCCCATAGAGAGAATTTTCTAGTGTTTCTTAATGGGAGACAGTACGGACACGGGACACGTGTTTATTTTAAGGGGGAATCGGTTATACCCATTAAAACTTTTGAATTTGGATATTTGCCCATATTCTATTCAAATTTGAAGTAAATTTTGAATAGAATATGAGCAAATATCCAAATTCAAAAGTTTTGATGGGTATATAACCGATTATGCCTTATTTTAACCTAAGCAAAGTCTACTCCACTCCACCGCAAATAATGCAATTTTTAATACTCACTCTTAATTTGTTAATTAATTGTATTGTTTCTACAGCAGCATCCAGAGCCCCCGGAATCTTACTCCAAAGCCAAAACAATTTAATAGAATTGAATTGATTTTTTTTCCTTGCTTCTTTTATTGACATGCAAATTGAATTTTACTGTTCATGTGGGAAAAAAAAATTGATTCAGACTGAATTTTTTTTTTCCCACGTGAACAGTAAAAATCAGTTCAAATTTTTTTTATGTTCCTGTGCCCATTCCCCTACCCATGTGTCTGCCGAACATGGCCTAAATGCTAGGGTAGCTGTATAATTCAGGAACGCGCTTTACACTTTTACTGTCTTTATAATGGACTTTTTTTTTAAAATAATATTCCATCCAATATTCCTCAAAAAAAAAAAATCCATCCAACAACAGATATTATCATGAGAAGGAGAGTTCAAATTCCTTTGTTTTTGGATGTATTGAGTTGTAATGTTTTAAGTTTTTAGGCTCAGTGAAAGAAAATGTATTATCCATGCTTAACAGATATTATCATAAGAAGGGTAGTTCAAATTCCTTTATTTTTGGATGTATTTGAGTTGTAATTAATGTTTTAAAGTTTTAGGATCAGTGAAAGAAAATTTATTATCCATGAGTATTGATATATAAGTTCCATAAGATATTAAGAAGATTAATTATTAATTGATATTTTTTCTTTTATGAAATTTTGATTCACCCATTCTTATCTTTAGAATATTTTTAAGTTCAAGAATAATGTAAAAAATAAATAAGAAATCTGACAACAAGATTTTAAGTCAATATAGAAATTTATGATTTTTTTACTTTATTATTATCAAAGTGGTAATATGATTAAAATAGGATAGCTAAGATATTTTGATTTCCCAAATAATGAATTAACCTTTTTAACTAACTTACATTTTAAGAAATTTAACTAAATTAGGAAATAAGGTAAAAACTGACAAAAAAAATTGGATTTTTTTTATTTTGAATTATCAATTCTTAGAGTTTACAATCATTAATATTCCAAGTATTTCTTATAACCATTTTGATAAAAATTTGGAAACGTTTTGTACATGTCAGATCATGAATCAGTAAATTGTTTCCAACTTTTTTATTTTTGCAGTGGGATCAAAAGTAAAAAGATTCTAACTTTTGGGCAGTATGATGGGGAAATAAATCAGCTGAAATTTCGACATCGGGTACTGTTAACTCTGAAATTCCTGCAATCCGAAATTTAGCTATCGAATTTTTTTCGAGAACGCATCTCAAAACAGCTAGTTTTTCCTTACACGCATCTCGGAACAGTTCAACGGCTGAATTCGGATTGCAGGAATTTCATGATGAACAGTACCGACTTCGAATTTCAGCAGATTCGGATCCATATGATGGAGCTGATTCATTCAAATTGAACAACAATTGAGATGCTCCTGCCTAGTTAGCTACATGACCAATTGACTATTCTGCCTTTGCATACATAGGCAGACTTAAGTTAACAGGGATCATGCATTAACTCTACTGACTCATCAGTATCAAACTGATCTCATTGGTGTGTATGTAGCCTTCAGGATTTTGTACCCATAGAGACAGCTTCATTTCCTGTCACCAATTTCTACAGATTTTCATCACCAGTGCTTCATTGAATAGCTTACAGAGGTTGCACATTCCATGACCAGTGTCACAGGTGAGATGTACTTTCATTTTCATTAGCAGGCTTGCTGTTGGAAATTCCTCATTGCAAAGGTTTGAAAAGCAAGCCCATAAGCCATTTGGGCCTGGCGCTTAATTTGTTGGGTCTAGTAGAGACCACTAGGCCTTGAATTTCTCCTCTTCAAGCCCGCAGACCAAAGATGCTTTCTAAATTTCTCTAAATTTAACCAATAATAATTTTCACCCTTAAATTGAGCAGATAAATACTTGCATGGAATGAATAACTAATTTTAATATTGATGATAAATTAACTGTAATGGAATAATGGTAGAAGTCAGATTGCTTTAAATCCTTACAAGGCCTAAAGGGCCCACTATCTTATCATAACTCATAAGCCCGTTTTTTAGAGCTTTCTCCGGTGCTGTACTACTGGATCGTCTGTGGGTGATTAGGCTCGGTCAAGGGCTTCAACTGGGACCGTAATAAAGTTTAGGATAAATTTCGCTGTGGGCCACTAAACTTTGTCCTTTTCTTCCGAATTGGCCACTCAAATTTTATTTGTCTCTCTGTAAGTCACTAAAATTTTAATTTATTCCAATTAAGTTACCCTATAACTTTTTCATCCAAAATATATATTAACGGAATATTCTCAGGAATATTCTCATTCCGTTCAAAATATAACAAAATATGTTCATTCAATCCAAATTTTAACGGAATATGCTCATTCGTCTAAATACTAACGTAAAAGTTATATTTTATTAATATTTTAGATGAAAAAGTTATAGGGTGACTTGATTGGGCAAATTAAAAGTTTAGTAGCTATGAAAGAACAAATCAAACTTGAGTGACCAATTTGTGACAAAGGACAAAGTTTAGTAACCTCCAGCGAAATTTACCCTAAAGTTTAGATTCTAGTTAGAACAGTTATGTTTGATGTTTCCTTACGAGTTATATTGTAAACTTTAACATGGTTCGTTTGTATTGTCATTAGGGGTGTAAACTGATCGGATATTATCCGATTTCGTCCGGATCAGAATATGTAAAATTACTTAAATTATTTGATCTGCATCCGAGATTATATGTATTCGTATCAGTATCTGAAAAAATATAATAGATAAGGATATAGTTTTGATCTCTAACTATTCATATCTGACCGTTTACAACCCTAAACCACAATAATTGTATTCTTTTCTTAAACTGATTTGTTAAACTGCATATATATACATACCAATGATTTATTACTTTTTTTGTTGTACTAATAATTTATTACTTGTATTTTAGCCGTATAATATTGATATACTTATTGCGAGAAAAAAAGATGTAGCTGGTTCAGAAGAAGTTGAAGTCGCATGATCGTTGATGAAGCTGGTTCAAGGCTCTTTTAGTTTTTTTTTTTAATCCTATATGCTTACAATAAAATATTATCGAGCTTGGGTTGGTATATTCAGATAAACAATAAAACACTATGACATGATCACTGACTATTGTTTTGGTAACATGATATATATTTTGTAATCAACAACTTATTATGAAAATATTAGTTTATTTTATGCATGTAAAAATTATACTTAGATGTTACTCTTTGCTAAAATATACATTAGTAATTTATTTTTAATTATTCGAATTATATGCATATCCATATTCGTATCCTCCCGATATATGATCCGTATTCATATTCGTTTAATATCTGATTCGTATCCGTATATGAAATTATCCATATTTGTATCTATATCTGGAAAATTATAACGAATAAGAATACTATTTGATCATATCTGACCGTTTACACCCCTCTTATTGTCATGGTCTCCAGACTGGGATTTATGTCTTTAATTGATATTGGATGAGTATAATAATATAGGTTGCTTCGGGGGGGGGGGGGACTTGGGATTTTTATTCTCTTTTAGGACTCGAGGAATTTGTAAATTTGTATTAAGTACTTTAACGTAATATAGCCTTTAAGAACATGTTATCTTCGGTCTTATTATTTAAATAATATTAATTAAGTCGGAATTATAGCATGACACATAAATTTGCTTTAAAATGCAACTTCGATTTATAGATATTAGATGAAATCTGCACATTACTCGATTCCATTTTAGATTGTGAATATATAACAGTCTACTAAAGCATAATGTTGGATTTCTCACTTGTGTATTATATATCATATCGGATGTAGGTCAAATTGAATTGAAACCAAAAAACAATTAATATGTCTTTAGCCGGATTACTTTTTTTTTTTTATCTCCCATAGAGAATATTATTTCTTCATCCATATTTGATGAACGAGAAAAAAAATATCATGTAAAAAAGAATGCTAACTGCATGAGTAGCTATACGTACTAGCTATATATATAACTTGAATAATAACTTATTACATTGAAACTTTTCTTATGAATAAATAATAAATAATATAACTAAGTGACTAATAAGGCATATGATATTTCGGTCTTATTATGAAATAATATTAAGAAGTATAACTCAACACATAAATTCATTTCAAATATATTTTTGATATATATATATATATATTAGATGAAATTTGAATTTACTCTATTCATTTTAATTTTTTGACACAACCTAGCGAGTAAGAATTATGCATCTTTATTAATGTAAATATTTCTTAACTAAATTGAAAACATGATAGTTTAATACTACAGTGGAATCCAGATGTTGTGTGTGTGTGTGTGTGTGTGTGTGTGTGTGTGTGTGTGTGTATAGAGAGAGAGAGAGAGAGAGATGGGCTATGGTGAGTTGCGAAGTAAGGATCTTGTTTTACTTCACGCTCATATCTCCGTTTTTAAAGACCAAACAGTCGATCTGAACTGCTCGATCAACACGATATCCATATTGAAATGTGCTTGAAGTCCAAATTTACATTTTTTGAAATTTTTTTACTATTTTTTTAAATATTTCAAAATCACTGTTTTTTATGGTCCGGAACCATTCAAAAAGATGATTTTCTACCTATCTAAAAAAATAGTAAAAAAAATCAAAAAAATGTAAAATTTGGTCTCCAAGCACATTTCAATATGGATATCTTGTTGAGCGGTTCGGATTGACTGTTGATCTTTAAAAATAGAGATATGAACATGAAGTAAACAAGATCCTTACTTCGCAACTCACCATAGCCCATCTCTCTATATATTACAATCTTGTCTCAACGGTTATAAATATTGTACTGTTGGTACCTTTCCTAATTAATGTTCTATACAGCTGTACCTATTACACTTTTGCACATATACCCTTGATCTATGATGAATTATAATCTGAGATCATTCTTCAACATCCTTACTTCGCAACTCACCATAGCCCATCTCTCTCTCTCTCTCTCTCTCTCTCTCTCTCTATATATATATATATATATATATATATATATATATAATGGTCTGAACATGACTATTTTTTGTAAAATAGTTAATAAATAGTAAAAAAAATTCAAAAAAAATGTAAATTTGATCTGCAAGTTTATTGTGGAGATCATGTTGAACGTTTGGATCGACATTTTTGGACTTTGAAAATGAAAAAAATGATTGTTGTAACTTGATCCTTCCTCATATATATATATATATATATATATATATATATATATATATATATATATATATATATATATATAGAGTAGGCTACGGTGCTTTCACTACAGCATATACACCCATCAGCGACCGGCCAAATCGGTCGCTGATGGTATTTTCGCCGGTCGCTGATGGATCTATCGGTCGCTGATGACAAAAATCGGTCGCAGATGACCCGGACGCAGTTGCTTCGTCGCTGATGACCACCTCGCTGACGTCACCGGTCGCTAAAGGGTCAGGCGCCGGTCGCTGATGACAACTTTAGCGACCGATTAATTATGTCGCTGATGCTGCGTGCTGACGTGGCGCAAGATCATCAGAGACCGATTGGCCGGTCGCTGATGGTCCAGAATCGGTAGCAGAAAGTTATTATTTTTTTTTTTTTTTTGTTATTTTTCTTTTTTCCAATTGTTATTTTTCTTTTTCTCAATTTTTATTACATTATATAAGCTGTTAACCCTACACCTTCATGAAAAATATTAATTGTCGCTGATACTTTTATCTCAATTGAAGCTAGAAAATGTTAATTAAGTATACAACAAGGACAGCAATTAAACTATGCACAATCGATTTGTATTAAGTACAGCAATCCATTTGTATAAGTACAGCAATCGCATTTGTATACATTATAATATTCAAGAAATTAATTAAACTATGCACAACAAGGACATTCAGCACATTTAGTGCAAGCATTCAAAAAAGCATTCTAAGTTACTGTCACTTTAAGGCTTCTCTCAATTTTCCATTGCTCAAATCTGAATACAGTATATTTTTCATAGCATATGAATATACTTTCAATTGATCAAAATCAGAATAAATTTCCAAGTTTGATAGGTATGCAGGAACTGCATGCACCTAGGACCTGACTCGAAGCCAAAGTGACCCAATCCTAACCCAACTGTTTGTCCAATTACCACCTCTAGTTTGTATGTATCTACAAAAGCCAATTAATGAATCAGAGCAAGTTATATTGGACTCTCTTGTTATTGTCTTTTCATAGTTTCTGGTGTTGGTGCTACTATAACTGGACTAGTAACCTCAAGTATTTTGATTACAAAGGACATGTAACTGGACTAGCCTCTAAGGTTATACTGATGCTAATTTGAGACATAACCAACACCTATTAAAGCATCATTTGTTTTACATTTGCCAAACAACCTCATGTCACTGCCTTCTATCCCTTGCACTCTTGTAGTCTTTCACTCTTGCACTCTTGCACTCTTGCACTCTTGCACCTCATGTCACATAGTAATATAACTGTATCACAGTTTTGGTACATGCTAAGGGAATGGTGTATCAGGAATGTGAGGATAAGTTTAAGCAATATTGTAGCACTTCTAATGCCTTGGGTGATTAATATAAAGATTAATAAAGAAAATGCAGTTGATTTTCCTGATTTCATTTTCTGTTGTGCATCCCTACAAGAAATCAGTTTGGATATCCTCAACATCAATGATATAACTTTTATTAGGCCAAAATCAATAAACCTACCTTCAATGAAAATATTAGAGCTGCTGGGAACATACTTCAACTCTGAGGCTTGATTTGTCCAGTGCCGAGTTCAATAAAGGTATACTGTCTTCTGATCAATTACATAAAACCAAATTTTAGTTTCCTGGAATGCACAACCTTCCTAGATTACCAAAGATCTAAGAATAAACAATATGCTATACAAATGAACCATAATTTATTGCAAAATGTTGCTGGTAAGTGATAATTCAGTGTGAAACCAAAAATTATCTTAAACAGAAGTTCTATGATAAAAAAAAAGAAATAGAAAATGTTTACTATTATAGCAACAACAATCTGACATTTTTTTACAACCCAACAGAATAGAATAAAAGAATTAATTAAGCTTAATTACAAGACAAGGGAAAAGCCATAGGCAGCCAAGAATTAATTACTCACCAAAAGAACATTTAAGCATAGTAACATGGCACAATTTGAGTTCAACATAACACATAGACATGAAGTCACCCCAAGTATCATGGCAATTCATCAATCTAGTTTTACCATAATAGCTTAATCGCAAATTAAGCAAGCAAGTCACCAACCCTAATAATTCAATTACAACAGAACTAATTCCCACATGATTGCAAAGGTTAATTTCACTCAAGTGTAGTTAATCATCATCAAACACAGTGATACTCTAAATTCATTGACCTACGAAATTTCTAGTACTACTCACCAAAAAGAATACGGCTCTTCCAGAATTGTCAGAGAGAGGGGGCGGGGTCACAGCAGGGTCGGGTCAGAGAGAGGGTCTTCACAGCGGCGGGTCAGAGAGAGGTTTCCAGCGGCGGGTCAGGCACGGAAGGGATCGGCGGGTCAGAGGCACTAGAGAGGGGTGGAATCGGGATCCAGCTCTTCCAGCAGCGGGGATCACGGCGGCGGGGTTCGTGCGGGAAGGGATCGGTGCAGTGACGGGGGTCGAGCGGCAGAGAAGCGGCAGCCGCAGCGGTGTTTTTTTTTTTTTGGCTAAACCTAGAATTAATGGCGGGGTTCGGACGGCAGAGAATAAGAAAGACTTGGCGGGATTTTGAGGGGCACCCTTCAGCGACCGGGCCAAATCGGTCACAGAAGGGTATGAGCGCCGGTCGCTGAAGAGTTCGTCGCCAAAACATTTAAATTTAAATTTTTTAATTTTTTTTTGGGTCTTCAGCGACCGGCGACCTTACCGGTCTCTGATGCCGGTCGCTGAAGACCAATTTTGTTGTAGTGTTTGCAAAGTAAACCACCCCGTTTACTTCGGGCTACTTTTTGGATTTTGAAAATCCTAACAACCGATCCGAACCGTTCAACATGTTCTAAACATTGAAATGTGCTTGGAGACCAAATTTTACATTTTTTGGAATTTTTTTACTATTTATTAAGCCACTTTGAAAATCGCTGATCCGACGGCGAACAGTAAAAAACAGTAAAATTTTCTGGACCACCGGATCAGAAACTTTCAAAGTGGCTTAATAAATAGTAAAAAAAATTCCAAATAATGTAAAATTTGGTCTCCAAGCACAGTTCAATGTTTAGAACATGTTGAACGGTTCGGATCGGTTGTTTGAATTTTCAAAATCCAAAAGTAGCCTGAAGTAAACGGGGTGGTTTACCTTACTCTATATATATATCAATGTTTTTTTGGCATGTGGCAGATATAATGCGCTACTTAGGAAGCTCTTATCTTAATTTGGTGGTGTTTGTCTTATCCATGATATTTTATTATCAATAATATTTGTTAGTTAATTAAGTATGTTACAATGAATAGTAACCACATAAATTATTAAAAATGCGGATTCTCATGAGTTTTACTATATTATTATTGTTATAGTCATGTTGCCTATAAGTATAATTGCAAAATTACTTTTCTTATTTTTTTTCAATGATTTTCCTTTTTAATTTGGTCACTTTTTGGAACTTGTGTTGTTTCTGATAGTTTTTTGAGTTAAATTCCACGGGTACTGAACCTTATATTTCAAATTCAGAATTGACTATTGAAAAAAAAAATTGTATATAACTAGTTGCATCTAAAATTACGTGATATTAGATATCTAGTATTTACATCTAAAATTCTCAAATTTATTTTGACAATTGCTTTTGGAAGTGCACATAATCCGTACGTGGTGAATTAGTATTGTATATATATAAACACAAAAATCTTTATTATATTACAAATAGTATTTTCTATCTCACAAATTATGACATGAGTAGCGTCCGTAAAAAAATATATCTATATATGCCCTCTTGTAAGGTATATGCATGGGCTATGGTGTATTGCAATGTATATGCATGATCTCTTGTACATTGGACTGCAAATTGTTAGATTTGAAGTTCAAATAGTCAATCTAAAGGGCTCAACATTATGTTCTCCGTATCAAAATGTGCTTAGAGACCAAATTATATATTTTTTTAGAATTTTTGAAAATCGCTGTCTTTCAATATATATATATATATATATATTATATTTGGTAAAGAAATCGAAATTCGAATTATAAGAGCATTTTACCTATGACGGGTTTAGAAAGAGTAATAATTTATCCGTTGCAATCGTATAGCACTTAATAATAGTCAAAACAGTATATATACCTGAATTTGTATGACCCTTAATAAAGCTACTTTTAGGCTTTCAATAGGTTGGAATTAAATATTATTACATATGTAATATATACCTCAATCCCTTAAATTGACTGAAGCATACGACTTTCATGTAGACCATGTATTCTGGCCAACTCTACAAGTTAACTTCAAACTTTGGTAAAATTAAATTGGACTTTTTTTACCAACTTTTTGTACCGAATATGGTACACCATGAAGTTCTCTCAATCTCTCTCTTGAGAGCACATCTGCTACTCTTGCCAAGCTAGCCATTGTAATATCCATAACAAAAAATGACATAAAAAAAGACCCATAAAATCCTTAGCTATTTTTCACTTTTTGTTTTGAAGTAGGATAGTTTCATAAGATATTACCTATATAGCTCCTGGCTCCTGCAACAAGCAGCAACTTAACAAACCATGCATTTGTATACTTCAGACTAAATAATCATACATTAAACTAACCAGCTGGAAAGATACCTGGATATATATGCGTACATTTCATTCTAGCACAAGTCATTCTAGGTAGAATTAGTTAAGCAAGTTCAACATAAAATACAGAGTTTTAACATAGCCAACCATAATATTAATAGAGGTTTGTCTTAAAGAAACAAAAACATAGATATATAATCTTGAGCTGCCATATACAAGTACAGATCTACTAAGCAAGTCGCAGGTCATGCATGCCGAATCCCATGTCGTGCAGATTAGGCTGACTTGGCAGCACCCGATAACCGTACATGTGGGCTCCACCATTCGCCATAGCCAATGTGTTCTCATAGTTGCCTGGGTTGTTATCCACATAACCATAAATTGGGTGGTCTTCTTTCATCTCCTGCAAGGAGTTCTTTAGTTAGTGAACTTCGGCAAAAAAAAAAATTGTTTGAACCATTACTAATTTCATTAAACATAAATGCAGTTTACTATATATATATGATGTGCATTCAGTAATATAGTAAACAGTCAGTACTATATATCACTTGCATGAAAAATATACCCTATGATATTGGATTATAGTGCATAAAAAAACAGTTGACATTACCAAAGCAACTAGATTGTGCGCCAAAGTATTGTACTGTTCCTGAGAGCTCTTTACCTACAGTATGTCAACAAATAAGCATCACAATCTTGACAAGCAATGTTCAGATCACACGTTTCAATGTACGGACCATAATGATATAAAATTGTTTCAATGCTTACTAGGTACTAGAATAGATAGAGATAAACTGTGTTCTAACATAAATGACTAGACAGGGAACTGTTTTCTTATGGACTTAGTTTGAATTGACTTAGTTTCATTGAAGGTGTGATAAAATATACATATGTTGTTTTTTACCCTTTTGGGTAAATTCTAAAAAAACCTAAGCCCAAGGCAACTCAAGGAGCATATATCCAAAGGTAAAAGTCATGCTACCATGTACCTTTCATGTCATATCTCTCTCTTTTAATAATAATTGATTGGAGCATCTGTCAACCCAGAATTAATTAAGGAGAAAAATACTACTGACATAGATTATAACCTGTAGTACACACAAGATAAATAGCTGAACCAGGATTGATATAAGAAACTCCCAATCTAGGGTTGCTAGCTTTTGATAAAAAAAAAAAACATTTGAAAAGACCCTGAGTTCTGACCTTGAGATGGGATGTGAACCTTGATACAATGGTTCACATAACTTCTTTTCAATGTGATTTGTATATTTGTTGAATTTTACATACTAAAAAAAACTTAAATGCTCTTTTCATAATCAAAGACAGAAAAGGAATTTAATACTTGTAGCTATTTAGTTTATGTTAATATTACTTGTTTGGACTCACAGTCAATAAAGACCAAATAATAAAAGTATAATATGTAGATTCTTTTTTTCACTTGAAATCAAGTATCTCTCTTTACATGATTTTACTTAATTGAACTCCATTCATATTAAAATGTGACTATAAAGACCAAATATGTAGTTCTTGTACAGTAAAAATAAGCCAGCATTTATTATGTCAATTAATAACTGTATAATAATTTTATTTAACATCTAGGGGCATAATTAACCCGTGATAATCTATAAGTTAATAACCATACCCCTATTCATGTAAGCTATATATGCAATAAAATTGACAAGTTGACATGTAACTCATTGGGTTCTATTGTCAAGAATTTTATCATTATATCTTCCAATCAAAGAGAAGCAATGTCAATTATATTTTGGCTATTAAATAAAAGGCATTTTGTTATATGCCTTAAATGGACATAGAGAAATCATAGCAAACAATTATTTACTTTAATTAATAGATTGTGCTGGTAACATTGTCCATTATATACATGTTAACTTTTGTTTCAGACAATTTGGATGAATTGTTGTATAATTTAAAGTTACGCCAGTCATAGAATACTATACGGTTTCCCTTGATATTATTTTGTACACAATTACAAAACCCATATATATTAGCATTAATTATTGTAATCACGTAATGAATTACCAGATTAGAACAAAGGAAACAAGTGTATTACAATAAAAGACAGGAAGATTGGTTAAACTAATTAATGGATTAGGAAAGGTGAGAGTGAGAACCTCATTCTTTTGGAAGTCAGGAATGATTTGAAAAAATTGTTTTGAGCACTTATTGGAAGATGGTTTTATCTTATGTTCCTAAAATAGCTTTAAAAGACATTTGCTAAACAACATGCTCCAAATTATTAGAATGAATCTAAACTAAAATTTATCTATCATTCGCTCATGTTATAAAAAGTTCGGCAACATGTTTATGATATTATAATTAAGTGCTTCAATGCTTATCTATGGTTTAGGGATATGAAGTATTTCAGGGCAATGCATTTGATTCAAACAATTTCGTTGTTTCTCCAGAACATATGACTATATATATGTGCATAGGATAAACTTTTTATAATCAAATTTCGCAAGCTATAAATACTGTTAACAAATTTTGTTTGTGAGCAACATAGTACCTTCTTCTTGTAGGTGTCTGTCTGTGTTTGGATGTATGAGAACTGCCATACAAAACAAAATTGGAGACATTAGCCACTATCCACAGAGAAGTTAATCAAGAACTATACAAATAACTAAACAAAACGCACACATGACACAAACACAATCTGCCTATTTAACTAAAAAACCATCCACAAAGTAGGTTTCCTTACCTACTAATTAAGAGGAGGTTCCTATATTAAAATTTCCAATGATTTGAACATTATAAGATATATGTGATGTAAGAAGAAAGGTTTTCTAAAATAAAGTTATTTGTGAAAAAAAATTAACATGGTAGAAGTCCATACCTATATAAGCTACATAATTATGTTAGGTTTAAGCAAGGTCTTCCAATTCTTATTATTGATCTTTAGAAATATTTGGTTTATATTTGAACATATCCTTACTTTCCGATTACGAACGGTTGTTAGTGACTGGTCCAAATCTGCCTCAAGATCCCGCAATTTATCCATGTCAAGCTCTTCTACATCTGCACCAGTGCGCTGCCTGAAAAATTCTCAGATAAATCCTTATCACAATTACATTTTATTTAAAAACCTTGCAGATTTACCATCCTAAAATCATGAAAGGATTGCAATTTCACATGAAAACTCTCACCTTATTTGCTTGCGAAGATCATCGTTGACCTGCTTGAGCTGTCTCAAAGTGTTTTGCATTTTCTGGAAAATTCAGAAATGAAATATATGAATGCTCCTGGAAAGATAAGATTAGTATAATTCAAACAATTAATAACAATCAGTTTATTTTGTGATGTAAAGAAAAATTTAATTGCATTAACACCTCATATTGAGTGCTCCAGAGATCTGTTTGTGTGACTTGTTGATAGCGGTCATACATACCCTTGATGCTGCCAGAATAAATGAAAAGAAGTTTGCAATCAGACGCATAAAATAAAGAAATTAGAACTCAAAATTCTTTTGGATCTTGAGCTTTTTCTGGATGAACAAGTCAAAACTCAAAAATGAGAATTGTATTATTTATTGGGAAGGAGGAATTGAAAAGTTAAGAAATACAAAACAATTTCTCAACGGAAAAATTTCCAAGCTATATATTTCTAGGGTTTTGTAGAAACAATTCACAAGTACCTCTGTCACTTGATAGCACACATCAAATAAAGTAAAAGAGATCTAGCCAATTCTACTTCAAAATTATAATATAAGCTTTAAAGAACGATATAGGGTTAATCAAATTGCCATAGCTCTCTTCTTTCTCACTAAATATATCCATGTACCTTTCTGTTCAGCTTTGCTAATTAATACAGTAACCAAAGAGAGAGAGACTAACTCAGTGGAAGGGCTGCAATACTCATAATGCTTGTTTGTGTTGGAGAACATTATGATAGCAATCTGTGCATCACATAGAACTGTGAGCTCGCGTGCCTTCTTCAGAATTCCCGAACGACGCTTCGAGTAAGTCACTTGCCGGCTCGTTGTGTTCTCGATCTTCTTTATCTCTATCTTGCCCCTCCCCATGTTGAAACTGCTCTGATATTTTGCTCTCAAGTTGTGGTGTAGGTGTAACAATGGAGGCGAGATTTGATGGTGTGGATCAAGAGAGGGGAAAGAGGAGGATTCTATAAAGCGTGTGTACTCGGTGAGGTTAGAGGAAGGTGAGAGCATAGATGGACATGGCTTAAAATAGTGTTGTGTTCCAATAAATGAATACACAGTTCTGCAAGGTCCTTTTTTTTTTTTTATATACAGAAGTTTGAGTGTTGTTAGTTGTTTTTAATCAATTAGAATTCAGATTGAATGCAAGTTAGTAAATTTTCTCAGCATAATTTTGTATATTAAGATAAACCACTCGACTTGTTTTCAATATAATTTCTAATGTAAACTAGGCAAGTAGTTGTTGTGATATAATTTTATGTTGCAAATTTTTAAATATATCTAAAAAAATTCATACCAAATTTTAAGCGAAATCTTTGCGATATGCTATCTTTAAAAGATAAATTCATAATTTGACCTAATAAAAATTGTAAGTATCTCTTATATATATAATAATTTTACTCATGATGCTATATTGTAGCTATTTTAAATACCTTGCACCAAAACTAAATAAAAGAATAAAATTCCACATATAACTATATATATAAAAATTCTTAGTTTTTTAGAAAATATCATCCTAAAAACGGACAAATTAATTAAGTGAATGTATTATGAACCATCAAGGAGATTCTTGTTTACGTCATCTAAATGAATATGTACTTGCAAACCAAATTTTACATTTTTGCAAAGCAAATCGGCTCAATTGTTTTACTATTTTTTTAGTTATGTATTCGTGAGAAGTAGGCTACCCCCAATATAATATTTCTTGACCAAAATCATTTTTTGATCTTTCTAGAAGCAAATGAATTCTGAAAAAAAGATCTCCGTGCCACATAGAACAAGTTCAGAAAGGTGGCAATAGATGACTAGATGGGATGGTTAGGGTTATCTAAAAGGAAGTGGGGTTGAAAGAGACTCAGCCTATCATGGACTGGAAAGAGTTTCCATTTTGGTGAAAGTTTTGCTGTGCACTGTAACGTGTGGTGTTTTCTTCCTTTTTAGAATTCCCTTTCTCTATTCTCTTTCCAATAAACCTCTTCTTCTTTCTCCTTTCTTACTTTTCGACATATCTAGCCCTTCAATTTTTCTCCCAAGAATTTGTGCTTTTTAAAGAATGGATAAATTATGCTGACAAATGTAACACCTGATAGATAACTAAACCAAACAAAAACAAAAAAAATTAATATTTTTTTCATGATTTAGAAAGTTTGATACATGTATAGATTTTTTTCAAATTTCATCAAGTTTGATACATGTATAGATTTTTCATATAAAAAAATTGGATAGGTTACATTGATAACAAGCTAATTTGACAATCATGAAAACATATAAATATTTATAGTATAAAAGTTTAAAATAAAATTAAGATGTTCTCTATTGTGCAACATGAGAAACTAATAGTCATTTTTCTGGTTATTTGAAAAGGTAAGAACTCAATTTTATTGTGATTAGTGACTAAGCGATATTGTACCAAAATCTGATACAGGGCCTATTAAACTATAGAAACATATTTATAATCTTAATTTTGTTAATTTTGATAAATACTTTTGTCAGTTGTCACGGTTGTCAAATTTGTACTTGTCAATATTAACCTTGTTACACAATTCTAAGTTTTTAGTTTGCAAATTTTAACGCTAGTTGTCATATATGTCAAATAAAGTTTGTAACACCAGTCGTCATGCACATCTGTCAAATAATACATGTTGTGAATATATGTCTCTTCCTTATCTAAACCCAAATTTTATTATATAATAAAGAGAGATTAGATATATTGGATCATCTACATCCCAGCAACTCAAATGAGTTTTTAAATAACTGTTAATCAGTTTTTAGAAATTAATGTCTCTAAAGTTTCTAACTCTCATATTCCTGAAATTAATTTTAGAGTTTCTGATAATATATATTAAATTAGAGGAGGGATCCAATTACACCAATATTTTATGGTGACACATCTTGACATCATATTTTTATAAGTTTATTTTGCGAATTCAAAATTCAAACAGCCAATCCGAACCGTTCAACATGATCTCCTTATTAAAATGTGCTTGGAGACCAAATTTTATATTTTTTGGAATTTTTTTAGTATTTATTAAAATGTGTACAAAATTGTTGTTTTCAGACAATTCATAACAATTGAAAAACAACTATTTAAAAAAAAATCTAAATAAATAGTAAAAAATTTCCAAAAAAAAATGTAAAATTTGGTCTCGAAGCACATTTTAATATGAACATCATGTGAGCAATTCGGATCAATTGTTTGGATTTTGATATCACAAAAATAACTTATAAAAATATAATGTCAAGATGTGTTACCATATAATGACGTAATTGGATCCCTCCTTATTAAATTAATCGAAAGATCAGCTTGAAAACAGAGAGATAACTTTACAACTATATTTTTTTTATATCATATAAACGACTTACCTCTCAAAATCAAGAAGGTAATAATTAGTTATAAATAATCATGCTTGAATAGACAAGTGTCTTGGTTGTGGTGGTTTGCAATCGGTCAATGAGTACGCTTAAGATGCAAAGAATACAATAATTAATATTATATATGCTCTTATAATAAGGATTTTGCTAATATGCTACGCATAGCATAGAACCCCTCCGTGCTACGGCTCACTTTTTGAGTTTTCAAAACTCTAATGGTCGATCCGAACCGTTCAACATGATCTCCATATGAATATGTACTTGCAAACTAAATTTTACATTTTTTAGAATTTTTTTACTAGCCAATGGTCCAGAAAAGTTTACCGGTGTGTACAAATTAGTGTTTTTTCAAAGTGGCTTAATAAATAGTAAAAAAATTCTAAAAAATGTAAAATTTGGTTTGCAAGTACATATTCATATGGAGATCATGTTGAACGGTTCGGATCGACCGTTAGAATTTTGAAAACTCAAAAAGTGAGCCGTATCACGGAGGAGCTCTATGCTACGCGTAGCACCGTAGCACTGTCCCTTATAATAATAATATCACCAAGGTTCCAAAATGTAATAGTCGTCACCTATCGATTCCAATCATGCAACTCTTGGTCCGATCAAAGACGCACACAAATGAACATTAAAATTTTACATCTCTCTCTCTCTCTCTCTCTCTTTACTAAATCCATACATGAGGTTTCACTGTTTATGACCACTATGAAAATGGGGAAGACTGTAACTGGTAATTAGCAATTAATCTGTCCAGCGTGCAAAAGGAAGTGCTTTTTGGAGCAGTCAAATCTGTATACTTTTACCTCGGTAAAATGTTAAAGGAGATAAAATCCTAGCTAGGATGGTAGCTAGCTAGGGATTGTCGTCTTGGAGGGCTTATGATGAATTGGATTTATTTCTCTTTTTACAGAACATTCTTAAATTGAATTGAACATGGACATGACCTAACAGAGATCCCCTTCATCTACAATTATTAAGGTAGAATCCTCCAACAATTTTTTTATTTCCTACTAATTAACCTCCTACTAAAGGGCCAGATATATATGAAAATTCAGTTGAATATTCTTGAGTGTTTTAGGTTATATATATATAATTCAGGTTTCTCATTAAATATTAAATATGTGCTTAATTGTAACCTAGTAGTTATAATTTCGTTTTATAATTGTGAAAATTTAAGTTCAAATTCCAGCCACTACTTATTGCATTTTACGTTTTAACATTAAATTTAAATTTTTTAGTTCCACCCTTGCTATTGATGCTATTAATGTGATTAATTAGTTTTACATTGCTGAATTATTTTTTACTCAAATTTAGTTTAGTTAGTAACTTAGTATTGACCTAGATCTAAGTTGAAACTCAAATTAAGTAGCTAGAACACAAAATTTCAGAAAGAATAATAATGTAAAATTGTAGAGGACAGTAGCTTTATGGTGGTACTTGGGTTGGAATATTGATGTTGCAAGTGACAAAGCATAGTTGAGCATAACTGTAGACATGAAAGCATGAAAGCTTGTGGTCATAGCTTAAGCTTTGAGAGTGGCTCCGAAATTCGTGCATGATAAAAAAAGATGTACTTGTTTCAACCAAACTTTTTATTACGATTCAATGTAGGTCAAGTACCGGAACTGAATCTCCTGCTCCCAGGCCTGCTGATGGGATTCAGATCAGCTGAAATTCAAAATACAAGAACAGTGTTTTTGAAATTTTTGAAATTCCGAATTCAACTGTTCAATTTTTTCTGTGCACATATCTCGAAACAGCTAGTTTTTCTGTGCACGTATCTCGAAACAGTTCAACGGCTGGATTATGAATTTCAGGAATTCCAGAAACACTGTTCATGTATTGGAATTTCAGCAGATATGGATCCCTGCTAATGAGCCGACTCATGAGTCAATGAGTTGAACAACTCAATAAATTATAGCGAGTCAGGCTCTAAACTAAACAAAATCCAAACTCGACTCGACTCATATTTTATTACTCAAACATGGTCGAGCCGAGTAGCCCATTGAGTCTCTTCTCTTTCTGTCTTTCGCTCCTCGGTCTCCACTCTCCTCTGTCGCTCTCTCACCTCGCTCTCCTCTGACCTCGTCACTCTTGCTCTCTCGCTGGGTCTCTAAGCTCCTCTCACTCGGTTGCTCTTCTCTTGCTCAGATGTGTTCTCTCTCTGAGCTGCGATGCTGTTTGTATTTAGGTTAAATGAAAACCCCGCTCTCTGAGTTGTGGTAAATTGATATTGGTTCCTGGTATTTAGGTTAAATCGAAACTCTTATCTCTGAGTTGTGGTAAATTGATATTGTTTCTATTTTGTGGGTTCTGGGCGATACTTGACATCGATATGAGTTGTTTCAAATTTGGATAGAAATACAGTTTAAAATAAAAACAAAATCCCTTGTAACTCATAAAAATATGTTGAAAGCCGAACTAAATCTGAGCTGTTATGCTTCTTTCATTGAGTCCAAGCCGGGTTTGAGCCGAGCCAAACTCATTAGGAGGCCTACTCCCATTTGGATGGACAGGAATTTCTTGCCCCTAAAATACCTGACACATGAGTTCGGGATGGATTTTGAGGCAAAACCATATTTAATATTTAAATGTCAAAACTCATCTCGGATCCACGTGTCAGTAACTTTAGCGGCAGAAATTTCCTGAGGACAGGTGATCCGGTTCAAGAAGTACAACTTCAGAATCATATCCCAACTGATTACGAATTTATTATATTTTTTTATAGGTGGACTTCCACTATTAATTTGCTTGTAAGCAAAGAGGTCAAATTAATCTTTCAAGAGTTTTGCAGAATTTTTTATTTTTCGAAATAATATAAAAATAAAATATAAAAAAAGAGAGAGAGAAAATAGTACATATTTATTTCGTTTACTAAAATAATTCACTTTACCCAGCTTCACTGTACTTGCGCACCATTGTTAATTTTATATATATTCAATGCATGTAGTAGCTGTAAGGAGATCACATCAGAAGGAATGACTAAATCTCAGCTCATACACTTCACATTATAAACTAGCTTCTGAGAGATGGAAAAGACACATGTAACAGCAGCGGCAGCAGACACATGAACAACTGGTACGCCCATTAATCTACTTTACATGGGAAACCAGGTACCGTAAAAGATTCCTCTCACTTCACACCCAGCTGCTTTGAGATTCATGCTAAAGCAGGAGGCAGCATTATTGAGCTTCGAGATTCGTGCCAAGTTAAAAGGAACGGTTCGGATCTACTAATTGTAAAAGATTCCCTATTACGGTACCGGGAGGATCTGAATTCGTTTACATGTCCCCAGTGTTAACAGTTACCTTTGACCTCGACAGTCGGATGATCGATTCCTTTGTACTGTTTATCTTAATAAATTATATGCACAGCACATATTGGTCCGCATTATGAATTTCTTGAACGGACCTACAATTTTCGTCAAGAGAGAGGAGACAAGAAGATAACGAATCATGTGTTTAAATAGCTAATCGAGCTCAAATCAAGCAGCTAATCGAGTACTAGCTTATATAAAAAACAATGCTGAAACTGGTTACTCTCGAAAGTCAAGTATAAGTACTCTCGTACCGTTCTCATTCCACCATGTTCTCGGTCAATTGCTGAAATTGATTGCGCGGGATACTTGGACCGGCAATTTTGTTGTGAGATGAGTTCTCGTACTTATGCTTGCAACACCATTTGTCAGCTAAAGCTGGACATGTATCTTCTATTGGCGCGCCCCATGAAGGTTGAAAGTCTTTCGATTTTGGCTTCGGTCGGTGAACTGGAAATCGAGTCCACGACCAGTGCTGCAGCAGTATAATCAAATAATGCATAGATCGAACTTCGGGAACGGATGCAAGACATAGATGTCAATATAAATATGCGAGAACGGCTCCGCCCCAATTGTAGTCCGTCGGCTCGTCCAAATTCTTAATCAAATTGAGATACCACAGCGGTATCCCATCTCCGCTAGCTACTGTCTGGGAACAAAGTAACCAATAATAGGTCCAAGAGAAATCCACGGACATACCTAGCAAATTTAGTGAGAATGTGAGTACATTATTGAGAATGTAAAGTATGAATAAGTTGATAAATAGAAAATACTTACCACTTCAGCGTTAGCTGACAACTTCTTAAATCGCTGACGGAGCTTAGTTTTCAGCATAATCCAGTCAAAAAAAAAATTATCTCGCTCAGACCCCTTTTTTCATAAATTTCGATTGTTCATCCTCATGGATCCCTAACAAATCGAAGAGCCGGCCTTGTACATTCGCCCCATCTACAATCCCCGTCACTGGAGCCCCCGTAATGGGCAAACCCCACAAACAACTCACGTCCTCTAAGGTAACTGTAATTTATTTAGATAAAAAATTATAAGCAATTTCTTTATTTGACTTGTTATCAAAATAGTAAAAATATCAAATTTATTTGAATTAGTGTAGTTAATACATGTCATCTCTCCGAAAGGAAGATGAAAGGTGTGCGTCTCAAGACGCCACCGCTCGACAAGTCGATGTATAAGCGCCGCATCGATGGCGATATCAGGCATGACTATGATCTGGTATAAGCCCAATCGAATCAAATACGATGAGTATTTCTCGTGATACTCGAGATGCAACCGATAGTGTTTGATGTTTAAAACCTCCGAACTCTACATTACAACATAAATAGAAATTATAATATGATTTGATTTCTAACCGAGTTATGAAAAATCAAATAAGTAAATGCTTACCTCCTTAGAAGTCTCAGATACCCTATGATGGCTATGAGGTATCCACAACAACTTGGCTAAACACCTCTTGCATTATTCTCGTCCCTCTCTCTCTCTCCTTGATCAGGTACTTTGTCTGGCATACTACAAAATTCATAGAAAATGTTTATTTCCTAAATTATCGTAAACTATCTTGAAATTTCTTAAATTATCCTAAATTATTTTGAAATTTTCTAAATTATTCGGATAATATTCTAAAACCATTTTGTAATTTTTTAAATTATTCTAAATTATTTTAAATTTTCTAAAATATTTTAATTTTTTTGAAATTTCCTAAATTATTCGAACAATATTTCAAATCATTGTGGAATTTTCTCAATTATTCGAATAATATTCTAAACCATTTTGGAACTTTCTAAAATATTCTAAACTATTTTGGAATTTTCTAAAATATTATAAACCACTTTGGATTTTCTAAATTATTCGAACAATATTCTAAACCATTTTGGAATTTTGTAAATTATTTCTAAACTATTTTGGATTTTTCTAAAATATTCTAAACCATTTTGGAACTTTCTAAAATATTCTAAATCATTTTGGAATTTCCTAATTTATTCAAACAATATTCTAAACCATTTTGAAATTTTTTAAATTATTCTAAACCATTTTGAAAATTTCTAAAATATTCTAAACCATTTTGGAATTTTCTAAATTATTGTAAACCATTTTGGAATTTCCTGAAATATTCTAAACTATTTTGGAATGTTCTAAATTATTCGAACAATAATCTAAACCATTTTGGAATTTTCTAAAATTATTCAGACAATATTCTAAACCATTTTGGAATTTCTAAATTATTTGGACAATATTCTAAAACATTTTGAATAGTAAATATCCTAAACTAATTTACTATTTTCTAAATTAAATAATAAATAAAAATGTTAAAAAACCTGAACCGAAGTGCCAATTGATCAGACAGTCGAAGAGAAGACGAGAAGAGAGAAAGGGATAAAGGGAGACTAGAAGAAAGAAAGAGAAGTGTGAGGGAGAGGGGTTGCGCCTCTGCGTTATATAGGCAGAACTCCGAGACCGGAGAAAAAGTTCCCGGTTTTAGAAACCGCAGATTTAGTTCCCGATTTTAAGTGATGGAACCGCGAATTTTATCTCCGGTTTTTGAAACCATAAACTTTTTCTCCGGTTTTGGAAGGCCTAGAACCGGGATTTTTATTTGCGGAAAGGATACTTAAAACAAGAAATAAATTTTACGGTGTGGTCATTTCCTATGCAATGAGGTGTAGATTTTGAAATTAACTATTTATTTTGGATATTAATAAAAATTTCAAAAAAATTTTACTATCTTTTTAGGTTATTAGAAAAACAATTGATCTAAAGATTCTGGACCATTTGAAAGTAGTAATTTTTCTACTTGTCTAAACAAATATTAAAAAAGATTAAAAAATAGTCTTTGAAAGTATACGAAAATCATATTAAATGGTTTGAATTGATTATTTGTACTGTGAAAATAGAAATATAAATCTATAATATAGACCAATGTGCATGCGTTATGCATAGTAAAAAAAATTACCAATATATGTCACACAGAAAAATTAACACAGGTAACATCAGCAAAACACACAAATCCGTACTTGTCTAAACTGGAAAATTGAGAAGAATGTGTGATGTTTGGCAAATAAATTTCAGATCTATCAATTCACTGCACTCCATCAATTTGAATTTTAACTTTGAACAGAAATTGAATTCCTACAATTCCATCCTACAAATTGCTAGCCCCTGTTCCCCTCTTTTTACAACCAGCTAAAGCCACTGTTCATCAACAGTATTTTAACCACATGCTAGCTTTCAATAGGTTGCTAAAATCCTTCCTTAATTATTTTAGGATCAGAATGTGCATTTTTACCTTTCCAACCTTTTTACAACCATCCAAATCCACTATTCATCAACAGTATTTTGACCACAGACTATATATAGCATTAGAGTTAATGTAGAAATTTCAAAGAATTAAAAGATCTAAATTTATTGATTTCTGATATAATTTCAATCTCTTACACTGTACCTATCTATAGACTACAGAATTTAAAAGAATCATTTAAATATTTCTTCATTACAAGATCTGCTATATCTGTTAATTAATACTAATTGATTTTTAATTGATCTTCTATTAATGTAATTTATCTCTAAATTGATTTGTCATTAATGTTATTGGTCTCTAATTTATTTTTTAATCTTCAACATTTTAACAGTAAAGCTAGCATGAGTGGTGAGAATTCATATTGTTCGAGATAATTCAAAATTTGAGTTTGAATTCTGAATTGTTTGTTACAGATTAATTAATACGAATTTTAATCTGATTAGGTCTGAATTCTTCAGCCAGTTGGTTTTGAGCAAATTTAAAATTATTTACGGGAGATGTATGTTTAATATTTGCTAAAACAATTAAAAAAATCATATTGTTATATTATATTATATTATATTAACGGAGAAACCATGCATGTGGTACCAGTACCATGCTTGTTGCTCGTACTTGATCTGTATTTAATTTAATACAGTTGTGAACTTGAGACAGCACAGATCAGAAACCATGCATGTGGTACCAGTACCATGCATGCATGCATCTAGTTTCTTCGCTCTTTAATTCCTCTTACCTTTTCTTTTGCATCCGAAACAATTATTTGGAAATGGGGCTTGGTACCGTCTTTGCTCCGTAATGTAACAACTAATGCAACTAAAAAAGGGAGATATACGATACGAGCCCATTTCGTTGAAACTTATATATATATATATATATTGGGAAAAGCATGCATGCATCATTGCAATTGCAATAGGTATAGTAGGTTTCTCTGCGTAGCTCAGCTTTGCATTTGGCCATACCAATATCTAGGTGTCACATATATATACAAGTGTTTATGCTACCTTTATATATATATATGTTCTTCTCACGCTTTATTTTTCACAAATAATTGATCCGCTTTTACCTACCGAGCAGTAAAATGATATGATATGGTAATTATTAAAGATATAAACATTAATAAATTATGTAGTATAAAGTAAATTAAATACGAGTATTTATTAAAAAAATTTAGCATAAGATGAAAGTTAAAATCTTTAAATCATTTAGATCAAAATTTACATACATTTGTATATTTCAGAAATTTGAGGGTTAATTTGAAATTATATATTTCTTAATTGTGATTATTTACTAATGACTAATTATTATATTCTCTAAAACTTCAATTCCCTCTCTGCTAATCTGTTTTGTTTCCAAAGAAAAGATATAATAATTATTCTCCGTATTATTTTCACCATAAAAAGCAACAAATAATTAATATGTTTTTGAATTCTCAGTTTGATTTTCTAAATAATAACTCGGTTGATATTTTTTGGATATTACAAAGTTATCATCGATCGTTTTTATGATCGTGCAAAAGTACCGACAATCCAGAATTATTTTGATTGCGGTTTCAAGTCTTCATCAATTAATGATGGAAACAGAATATATACGCTTAGTGATGTTTATCACGATTCGGATAACATTAGTTCAACTTAATTTATTTTGATTAATATCATTACTATCCGTATTTTCGGAAATTTTACTCCTATATATATATATATATATATAATCTTAAGTGTAAACTGTAATTCGGATGGTAATTAGTACAGATTAATTATTTTATTTTTAGTTACAATGAACGGTGTTGAATTTTGATTCTACATTAATTTATCTGTTTATGTTTTAATCTGGTAGTTAGGGAAAAATATGAATCAAGATGTACCAATGAAATGTAATTAACTTTGAAATAAAAAAGTCAACAATACCCTTTGATTAAATGTCAACGGTTAATGTTATAATCTGAAATTTATTAATAGATTGAAAATTCTGAAATTAAATTCAGTAAAGTTTTAATTAAGTAGCAATTATGAATCATGTTCCGCCTTTTGTTTTGAAAAATAATTATGTAAAGACATTCGTGAGCATCTTTATATTTTTTATGAAATATTGCGACTTCGGCAACATAAAAGTTGTTCATAGTTCGCCACATAAAATTTGGAAAAAGACCAGACATGCCGTCTGATCAGGATCGGAGCCAATCTGACCCACCACTAGTACAAAAAACACCTACACCGACTGTTAAAAAATTCCTACACCGACTGTTATTAAGGCGTCGGTGATGGCGCCGCCAGTATAGGTACATCTTTACTGACGGGTAAATAACAGTCAGTGTAGAGAACTAACACCGACGGTTTAAGTAAACGTCAGTGTAGGTACCAACACCGGCCGTTTTCTGGAAAAAACAGTCGGTGTTGGCTGCCTACACCGGCTGTTTTTTTTATAAAATTGGCGGTGTAGGCCGCCTACACCGGCTGTTTTCTTTGAAAACAGTTGTAGTTCTGAAATATAGTCACTAGTTTGTTCTAAAATAATCGGTGTCGATCCTAAAAACAGTCGGTGTTTGTACAAAATTTTGGCATGGTTCTATTTGTATCGGGGCTAGCCTCCATATTTTGCTAGCAATATATTACTCTTCGGCATTCATTAACATTAATTAGGATACCATGCAATTAATTTGAGCAACACAAACAATAATAAAACACAATATAAACAACAGAACTTATATTTCATTCACAAAAAACACACTATAACAAAATTTACATATATAACACATTTACAAAATATGCATATGAACATAACAACATATATTGCATTTCTATAAATAGTTTAGAAGTTGTCCAAAAAAAATGCACACCATTTTCGTGTTATTGCATGAAGTTGCGTCGGCGTATATTTTCCTATCGGTAAATCACACTGCATGAATACAAATTGAGAAGTTAATTATATTTAATCTATATGAAAAATTAATCAAGTTCTATTATAAAATTCATACATTAGGAAATACGTCAAATTGCGTAGTGACTAGGTCCTGCATGTGTTTCATGACGTAAAATCCACACACCTTGCCGCCTTCTTGCTTAGGGCTCTGAAATGTTCCATTTAAGTAAAATCAATAATTAAGATTATGTAGCTATAATTAAGCTCCTTTCTCTTTTGCTTTTGTTTTTTTTTTCTGTTGGGGGGCATCATTTGAGAATTTATTTGGTAACAAATTCATAATAATTCACAATAATTGGACCTTTTAGCACAGAACTGCCCGAATTTTTTTCTTACCATATTTAAAAAAATAAACTGAACAACCCTGCATTGGAAAAAAAAATCCAAAATTACCAGGTTTGCAACCAAGTGACCAGCAGGCCAGTTGCGCAGCTATTCGATGCGCAACTTTCATTGACATTCTTTTTAAACATCGATTCCGTCAAATTAGATGTAGTCGAATTAATCTCAATTAACGCGAAAAAATATTGGTAGCGCAGCTAATAGTTGCGAACCCGATAGTTCTGGATTTTTTTCCAAAACAGTGGTTGAAATATGGTACCAAATTGATTTTACAAATAGATGCTTTTCTGGACAGCAAGGGAACAAAAATAAATGCTCATTAGAATTCTGTTTCCTTTAAAAAACAGAAAAATGAATTTGAAAAGATGAGGTCAAATCAGGCTAGGGTTGATGGGACTGAGTTATAAAAAAATTGACAACAAATAGTACGTTGTAATTTGACTATATGAAGGGAATAATACTAATGCTAACTAGTTAATATTTGACTATATGAATAGAGCTATTCAAATATTAGTGTTGTAAAATGATTTGAAAAAATTAAGTATCAAATTAAAATTCAAGTGTAGAAGTTGACACCTTGATGAATTTCCACTCGCATTCCGTTGATCCCTCCTTGTGCACTCCTCCGGCCTCCACATAAGATTCAAAAATGCTAAAATTTATTAAATGTCAAGGAATTAATTAGTAATTACCAACAAATAGTACGTTGATTGTAAGTAAATGAAATTAGTAATTACCAACAAATAGTATTGCTCACTCTTTAAATGGCAACGTGATATCGTAACTTGGTTCCGTTGGCGGTCGAGAATCAATAACATACACCATATTATCACGCATGACAAAAACGAAAAGCGCCCAGTGTTTACTACAATAATAAATAGTAAGAATCAATCTACATATGTCGTTAAACGTATATACATTACTCAAATAAAAGTAACAACTAACCTCTGAAAGTATGGTCCAAGGATAAATTTCTTATCCTGCATATTATTCAATGACTCGAGCAAGTAGCTTGAAGCGGCCTCCTTTTCAGCAGAATTAAAAAGTGATGAAGATATTCTACTAGGGTCTAAAAAACCGATGTCAGCATCGCAACCCAGATCGGTGACAAGTCTCTTTAAATATCTGGAAATCATTACGTAAATGATGGAATCAAAAAATTCCTCTGTTTAGTTTACTAGTTATCTTTTTAAAATATGAAAATCATCCCAAATGCTCAAATTAAATTATAGTCACCTATGCTTAATGAATAAATAATATATAAATTACAGATAATGTACTGTTATGGTGCAAACAGTAGATACACAAATCCAACCCACCTCTGGCTGACAGGCTGTACTGGTGAAATGGAGGCACGATTGAAAAAGATCCCTGGATTTGACAAGTGGTTAATAGAAAAGGAGACTAGACCATATATTGAAGCCCTGAGTGACCAAAAGGAAAATTTTGTATATTTGACAGATGATTCAGAAAATGTTCTTGAGGAGCTTGATTCGAGAAGTATTTACATAATTGGTGGGTTGGTTGATCGGAATAGATTTAAAGGGATAACTCTGGACAAGGCAAAGGAACAGGGCATTAAATCTGCAAAATTGCCAATTGCCAATTGGGAATTATTTGAAAATGTCAAGTTCTCAAGTATAATACATCCAGTTAGGAGTAAAATGAAACATATTTCATTTCACAATTTGCAATCACTTGAGCAAGATTGGATACCTAATTTAGGATTAATTGAAGACCAACTGCCTACCTGGGGTTTATTTAAGGGCAATATGAACTTAATAGGTCAGTGCAGTACATCCAGTTAGGAGTAAAATGAAGCAAATTTCAGGTCACAATTCGCAGTCACTTGAGCAGGATTGCTTGCACAATTAATTAAACATATATCTAGAAATCTTGAAACTACGTAAATGTTGAAATGAGTTAATTATGAAATTAATCACTATGCGTATTAAGTTGAAGAAACTCACATAACCCAGATGGATATTATTGAAACATCGAGCATGTCTTGCTTCGCTAGATCCGTCAAGTCATTAAAACCTAAGTTGATTAGCGTCGACTGAGGGAGTAACGCACCCTCCTTAATTTCCAAGAGGAACTCATTTTTATCATGCGGTTCTCTCATCACCCTCTCATATATGGCTGTGAACTCGGGTCCCACCTTCGCTAACAATTTCTTTGGAATAAGCGCCTTACGATGCATGGATTTCGCCACTTCATTAGATGCCGACGCAGGCATTGAAACATCTTGGTCTATACACTAGAACAAAATAACAACTTGTTAAATAACAATAATTGTGATAGACGTAATAAGATATTGCTGATTATACTAAATTTATGATGTTATAGACATTGCTTTAGGCGGTTTGCTGAATTTAAATCAAAGAGTGGGTTTTCATTTAAATATATAAAGCCTAAGACTGAATCAAGAAGGAATTGAAATTTCGGAGAGGGAATTGAAATTTCGAAGGACTTGGCGGCTGATCGAAAGAAAGAATCGCGCGCTCACTGACTGTCTTCTCCGTAATAAACAAAACAGTCGGTCAAAAAAAGTAATACCGACGGCTTTAAACAATAAAGGATGGTGTAGGACACTATACTGACGGCTTCTACCCAAAAACAGTCGGTGTAGAATCAAATTTTTTCCTGCAATAAATATATATACAGCAATATTAAAATAATTTTATGCAAATAACATTGATTAATTAATTCACATAAAATATAGAGGGATGCTTTTATGGGCATAAGGACCTATTTGTAAAATGAGCATATTTTCATTTTCAAAGTTCAAACAGTCGATCCGACCGTTCAACATTTTCTCCATATTACAATGTACTTGGAGGTCAAATTTATGTTTATTTGGATTTGTTTTACTATTATTAAGTATTTTATAAAACTAGTCAAATTCAGACCATTGAATTTTGTACCCATCTTTTAAATAGTAAAGAAATTCAAAAAAATGTAAAATTTGACCTCCAAGTACACATGCCCATAGAAGAATTTGCCTAAAATATATATACACTATACCTTAATATAACACATTGACTGATTAATTAATTCACATATTCTCCATCTTGATGATCTTGCCGTAAATAACTCGCATCATCAACATCATCAAGTCTCACTTCATTAGATGGCACGCCAATAGAGAATGGGGGTGTTTCTTCAAAATAATTGAACTCTTCCTCATCAACCACATCTTGAACGCCCACTATGCGTCTTTTACCGTGAAGGACAATACGGCACTTACTATTAAGGGGATCCTCAACATAGAAGACTTGGGTGGCTTGATTGGCAAGTATGAATGGATCATTCTTATATCCCAATTTTTCCAAATCCACGATAGTAAATCCGTACTTATCCACTTGAACACCCCGGCAGTTATCAACCCATTTACACCGGAATAACGGAATCTTAAATTTGACGTAATCGAGCTCCCATATTTCTTCAATTTGACCATAGTACGAGTTCTTCGCATGTACTGCCCGGGCATCTTTAGATTTGGAGAATTCTTCTGAAGTAGCTACCAGAGTTACACCGCTACTTTGATTAATGCTTTTTTCATCTTGTTTTATTGTGTAAAAAGTGTACCCATTGATGTCATATGCTTGGTACGTACTCACAATAATAGTTGGACCTCTTGCTAACCATTTTATAGATTTATCTTCCAATTCATTCTCGCTTTGTCGAATAACTTTGTTTTTGATCCATTCTACGAACTTACTATTATGTTCTTTGGTAATCCACAAGTCTCCTTTCGTCGGATTAAGTTCTTTCAAAATAGTTTTGTGCTCGTTAATGTACGGAGAGATGTATGTCATGTGTTGTAAGACCAACAGGTGTGCTTTTTCATGCAAAGACTTATCAGCCTCGATTGGTTCCAAACCAATGGTTCCTACACCTTCAACCCGGCCCTCATGGCGTGATTTAGGAATACCAATAGGTTGTACATCTGCTATATAACTATTGTAAAATTCGATAGCCTCCTCTGCAATATAACCTTCTACAATACTCCCCTCGGGCCGATATCGGTTTCTTACATATCCCTTCAAAAAACCCATGTATCTCTCGAATGGATACATATACCGCAAGAACACAGGACTACAAAGCTTAATTTCATAGACCAGGTGAACAATTAGGTGAACCATGATATCAAAAAAGGTCGGCGGGAAGTATATTTCAAGCTCACATAAAGTGACGACAACATCACGCTGCAATTCATCCAAACTTTCGGGATCGATAACCTTGCTACAAATTGCATTAAAGAAAAAACAGAGCTTTAAAATTGGTAATCGTACTTTTTTCGGAAGTATACCACGGATTGCAATAGGTAGCATTTGTGTCATCAAAACATGACAGTTATGAGACTTCATCCCGATCAATTTTAAATCCTTCATTGACACGAGCTTTTTTATGTTGGCAGAATATCCAGAAGGAACTTTAACACTATGAAGGCATCGACAAAGCCTTCTCTTTTCTTCTTTCGACAAATTGTACAAAGCTGGAGGAAGGTAAGTTCGAGTATTTTTTCCATCTTTGGTCTTTCTCAGTTCAGGTGCAATCTCTCTCCATTTTATGCCCATCATGACCATATCTTTGCGAGCATTTAGTCCATCTTTGGTCTTTTCGGAATTCCCAACAACAAACCAACTAAAGCTTTCACAAACATTTTTTTCAATGTGCATCAAATCAAGGCAATGTCGCACTTGTAATTTCTCCCAATATGGTAAATCCCAGAAAATTGATCTCTTCTTCCAAGTTTCACCTTCCGGGGCTGTTTTTTTCTTAATAAATTTTCCGAATTGAACTTTGATACCTTTAACTCGCGAATACACTTGCTTGCCGGTCAGCGGAGAACGAGCTCGTCCAGTCTCAATATCACCATTGAAAGCTTTCTTCTTCTTACGATATGGGTGATTAAGAGGAAGAAACCTACGGTGACCCATGTACACTGTTTTTTTGCAATTTTGTAACCGAATGTCAACCGTATCATCTTCACAAACAGGGCAAGCTCTCCTCCCCTTGTTACTATAACCCGACAAATTACCATATGCCGGGAAATCATTTATGGTGCAAAATATCATTGCTCGCAATTTGAAATTTTCCTTACAGTATGCATCCCACACTTGCACCCCGTCGCACCATAATTTTTTCAAGTCCTCAATCAACGGTGCTAAATACACATCTATGTCGTTTCCGGGTTGTTTTGGGCCTGAAATTAGCAACGACAACATAATATACTTGCGTTTCATAGTTAACCAGGGAGGAAGGTTATAAATACACAATAAAACCGGCCATGTGCTATGCTGACTGCTCATGTTATCAAACGGGTTCACTCCATCTGAACTGAAACCAAGCCTTAGGTTTCTTGGTTCATCACCAAAATGTTTTTTGAATCTTCTGTCAATATTTCTCCATTGAGGCGAATCAGCAGGGTGTCTGAGTTTTCCGTCTGTTTTTCGGACATCGGTATGCCAACGCAACAACTGCGCATCTTTAGGATTTTGGAACAAACGCTTGAATCTCGGTATCACGGGGAAATACCATAACACTTTTGCTGGAGGTCCTTTTCTATATGTATCTTTATTACCGTCAGTTTGATTTTTTCTTTTGTAACGAGATTCACCACATGTAGGACAAACTTCACATTTCTCATACTCGTTCCGATACAATATGCAATCGTTCGGACATGCATGTATTTTTTGTACATCTAAACCCATATGACACAATAATTTTTTGGCTTGATAACATGATCTTGGTAACTCGTTCTCATCTGGGAGCATATCTCCTAAGAGTTTTAATAAGGCGGTAAAACTTTTATCACTCCAATTGTTACTTGCCTTTAAATTATATAATTTTAACACAGCATGCATTTTTGTAAAATTTTCACAACCAGAAAACAAGGGTTTTTCAGATTCAGCATACAACTCTTGTACATCAATGTCATTTTCATCATCACTAAACATTTCTCCTAAATTGTCATTCGGGTTAAAATTATAATTCACATATATTTCCTGATCACTATCAACACTGGCATCCTCATCCTCCTTGCCAATCTCAGTATTAGCAGCGGTGATTGTTTCTCCATAACTCTCTCCATGCCTGATCCAACGTGTATATCGCTCTTTAAAACCACGACGAATCAAATGATTCTTCACCGTTTCAATAGTGCGAAACCTCTTCAAGTTCAAACAATCTTTACAAGGATACGGAATCGTGTCATCACCCTTTGTCTTCATGTGTTGCTCAGCAAATTTTATGAAACTTTTCACACCGTCTAAATACTCAATGGTATTACGAACTCCATACATCCAATCTCGATCCATCTGTAATTATAAAAATAATTAGGTAAGAGGTCATGAATGGCTCTTAAAATTACAATTTGGGGCTTACATAGGGCCGGTGCACAATCCTAACCCACTCTTTGAATGCTTTGTCTCAGTAGTGAGCACATGTCAACGGGATTTGGTATTTAAGAAAAATTCGACAGCATTTCCCCTTTGTTCCCCAAGTACGTGTAAAAATCACATCCGTTTGGAGATGAAATCCAATACGTACTCGTGGGAACAAGGATAAATGCTACCGAATTTTTCTTAAATACCAAATCCGCTGACATGTATTCACATCCTAAATGAGACAAAACATTCAAAGAGCAGTCCCAACAGGGAACTATTCAAAATTAATCCCTATTGAATTAATTTTGAACGGGCATCTACCTAAAAAGCATACTAAATGTTCAAGGCAAATTGGATAGATCGCACAATACAATAATACTAAGCTACAAACTATTCCATATATAATTGGGTTGAAATTAGGAAATACCAATCAACATAAAGCCATTAATCTAACCCATTAACAAATTTAATTAAATTTACCTTCTCTTTTGATGTAGTACAATCTCCTTTGAGCATCCAGAAATAAAACAAGGCGTACAATCTCCAAATCCCTTATAAGCAGCGTTACAATTTGCAAATTACAAATTTTAAATTTTAAAGACATAATCCAAACTAAAGCAAGCAATTGTAACTTCGAGAATAAAGTGGCTTCTTGTAGAACCCAACATAAGCACCAAAATACCCTTAGACATGAAAAAATTAGCATACCCCATTGATCTCCAAAGGCATAAGAAAAATCGCATTAACAAAACAACAACTTTTTATATTCAGTATCATTAGTATAAAAAGGAGCATATGTTGTAGTAATATAAATGCATGCATGAACCAAAGTATAAGCACCAAATTAAGTTTCTTAACAAAACAACTATTTATTATCAACTTTCATTAATATATATATTCATATCATAATAAGACAAGCACCTGTTTAAAAAGTATAAACACTCATCTAAGCAGGGGCATGCACTAGCTGCACTAACGTTCTATTGATTTTATCATTTTCTAAACAACCAAGAGATTCCAAACGCTATATGATGTTTACTTTCTTGTATTTTTCACCTTTGGGTATTGCTATCTATCTAATGTGATGCAATTCTAGCTAGATGCTTAGTTTTTCAGACAGCAATATGAGGAGGCAGCATATATACATGGCCTTATCGATTGAAATAGTTAGAAGGGAAATTAAATAGTTGGAAGGGAAATCTGAAATAGTTAGAAGGAAAATGAGTTACACGAATTAAGCTACCTGAATAAAATAATTTCCACGACGATAGTGCAGATATCCTCTTTTTCAAGGAAAAATTCCTGTCCGGGAGTGCGCGTCGAGGGTGGTCGTAGATCGCAAAGAATAGGGCTGTCTTCTTTCCTTTAGGTGGCCACTGAAGAGCCAACCAAGCTTCGAAGCTCCCCCCAGAATATAGAATTCCTATGGCCTAACGTACTAGAAAAAGGTAGGGGCACGGAGGAGGGGTTCTGGTACATCAGAATAACGTTGTTGAATAAGCAAGGGAAAGCAGCGGTCAAGATAGTAGAAGGAAAGTTGTTTACAAGTTAAAAGGAACCTCTGAAGAGCGAAATGAAATTTACAAGCTGCGGATCAAAAGAGATATTTGGGAAAAGGAAAGCTCTTTAGAGGTAAAAAGAAACCTCACTGACGGTTCCAAGAAAAAACAGCCGGTAAATCCTCCAACACCGTCGGTTCAACCAGACCCGACTTTAAACTAGGTTTTTATGAATTACAACATATAGAAACACCGACTGTTTTTCAAAAAAACAGTCGGTGTAGGTTGTGACCAACACTGACTGTTTTTTTAAAAAACAGTCGGTGTTGATGAATGCTAAACACCGACTGTTTTTTCTAAAAAACAGTCGGTGTAGACTGTGAGCAACACCGACTGTTTTTAAAAAAAACAGTCGGTGTTGGTAACTACTCAACGCCGACCGTTTTTTAAAAAAAACAGTCGCTGTAGTGTATGAGCAACACCGACTGTTTTCTTAAAAAACAGTCAGTGTTGGTTCACTGACGGTTTTTTGTAATGGACCAGTCAGTGTTGAGGTTCTTCTTATTTACAATTTTACCAGCAGTCTCTACACCGACTGTTACATATTAAAACAGTCGGTGGTTGAGGGTCGGTGAAGGGGGTTTTTGTACTAGTGCACGCTTATGACGTACGGGTTCTCTAATATTAGTTCGGATCTCAATCCGACGATTTAGATCTATTAACGCACGTTACGTTAATGCAGAGGATATGAATTCTGATCGGGAGTGCGTATCCTCTGAGATATCTCAACTTTTGTGAGACCGACGTGTATGGTGTCTATTCGGAGATAGCGCAAGGGGCCAATATTATATAGGCTTTGAAATTCGTGCATAATGTATTTGAACAGTTGAGATTTTCCATAAAAACACTCAAAAGTTTGAGATATCTCAGAGAATGCGAATTCGTTGATCGGGTCCTTCAGAGAATTCATACCACCTATACTATATTTTATTTTGATCCGAATCGTCCAATTAGAATCTACACAAGTGATATGGTGTATTCTATCTCGCATCCCATATACAAAAAATATTGTGTTAGCTTAGAGGATATAGAATTCAGATCCCCAGGTACTTGAGCTGCAATTTTTAGATCTGGATTGTTCTTTTAATCAGGCATGAATCTAAAAAAAATCCTCTATAATTTTCATAGGCATAAGATTGAGTTCAGCTTAACTGAAATTAATCTAAACCGTCTGTTTATAAAAATTACTTGGGGATACGGACTCCAGAGGATATGGATGCGCTCATGCGCGTCATGACCAGATCTGGACTAGGGGTGTCAATGATATTTTTTTTTGTTAACTAAATGAGTAAGGGTATGGGTAATGACTATTTCGTACCCGTTACCCTATAGTGTAATTATAAAATCTAAATTATTTATATTCAATTCAATTTTTAGTGTACCTAGATTTACTCTTCTATTTCAATGCCCTAAATTGCGTCTTTCTATTCCAGCGCACCAGGTTTGTATATTTGATATATTTTTTCTTCCCTCTTCATTTTCTTGTCTTTTTACTCAATCGTAAGAATAAAATGTAAATTCTCTAATAATCTGACTCACATAGTCACATTTCCACTTTAATTTAATTTTCACGGTGGCTATGCTTCAATTTTGTTTTCAAATTAATTTCAAATTTTGCAATAAAAAATTATAATTAGTGAAAAAACAATTTAAATGGTTATCTTATGTAATGAGTAAAATATAATTTGTAAAACATAATAAGTTTTGATCTTTTATTCGTAAAATTAATTATTATATTAGTATTATCCGTTATTCGCCCGCTACTATTTTGTTATCCGATAATATTAACGGTAAGGATAGAGTAAAGTAAGATTAATTTTTAATGAATAAGGATAGAATATGAATAAGATCAATTTTAATAAATATGAGTATGAAAATATCTCCACTCGAACCGTACCGTACCCGTTGACACCCCTAGATCTGACGGACTTCAGTTCTTCTAATTGAGGTGGCGCTGCGAGGCCTCGGAAGCTCCATTGACTTGGAGAGGTAAGGAATTGGCCTTGGGTGAATTGGGCCCTTTGATGAATTGGGCCTGAGTTGATGTTACTGAAACTGAGCTTTTCGTACATGCATTTATCCAAAGCCTTGAATTTTAAACCTTAAAGCCATCATGCATTTCACTTTTGCCTATATCCACCACTAGAGATTAAAGAGAGCAGCTTGGGTCCGATGCCCATCGGATCCAAAGTGGGTTCGATGGACTCTATAATCGTTCGATCTGCTTCAAGATTCGTGCACACTAATATTAAAGCAGACGCGAAAGTTCTAACGTGAATCTTAAAGCAGATCGGACGGTTTATAGAGCCCATCGAACCCACTTTGGGCCAATGGGCATCGGACCCAAGCTGCTCTCGAGATTAAAACGGTATAATTGATCCGTATTCGAAAAGATGAGGGTTCAAATGCACCATAATTTTTGTGTTCCAATATGCTTCATATTATTTATCTCTACTTTTAAAGTCCGAACAGTCGATGCGAACCGCTCAACATGATCTTCATAATAAAATATGTTTGGAGACCAAATTTTATATTTTTTAGAATTTTTTTACTATTTTTTTAGATAGGTACAATATCACTTTATCGGATGGTCCAGAATCTCCTTAAAAAGTGATTTTGTACCTATCTAAAAAAATAGTAAAAAAATTCTAAAAAAATATAAATTTGGTATCCAAGCATATTATTGTGAAGATCATGTTGAGCGGTTCAGATCGACTGTTCGGACTTTGAAAATGGAGATAAATGATCTGGAGCATATTGGAGCACAAAATAATGGTGCATTTGAACCCTCATCTTCGAAAAATTAGACGTAGATATCTAATATTTAAATATCCGTATGAATATAAATATTGATATGATTTTACGTTTCAATTATTCACATCTGAATAATAGATATATACCATATAGTTTAATATATTATGAAAAATTTTATAATTAGATAAATATTATGAATTTTAGTATTTTTTTCATAATATTTTTATATTTTTGTAATAATATTTGATCTAATTTGTATCTGTATGTGTATTCGTTCTCTGTATTTGAAAAATTAAAAAAAAAATATGAATATAATTTTACCACTATCCGCTTCGTTTTCACCCCATTGACCACCATTAACTCATTTGGTATTAAATATAGATTACGGTCGTAACATTTTTCTTTTTTCCCCTTTTAATGTCTTTCATGTCAATAGAAGATTTTTAACATGCGAGAGGGTCTGATTTTTATATAGTTTGTTTGAAGCTTGGAAACGAAGCATTTCCGTTTTAACATTCGTACGCGTTCGCGTTAATTTATTAAGTGTGTGCGGATCTTAAAGCGAACCAGATAGTTCTGTGGTTCATCAAACTCAAAAGTAAGTCTGATGTCCATCAAACCTACCCTGTTCTCAACCAGAAGTAGATAACATTTTTCATTGCCAAAAACCAAACTTGATCTTACAAAAAAATCTGAATTTTTTTTTTAAATATTTGGAGAACATTTTGTTGCAAAACAAATAAAATTTCTTCCTTGCGTCTCCAGTAATAAATTGTGTCCATTTCAAAAATACAAAAGAGAAAGTAAACTGTAAAAGTGGATTTATATCAAATTAATTTCTTCGTGGAGCTTCGCCTGAAAAGCATTTATGAATTCTTAACAATGGCGATCTGCATCTAGAAAGAATTCAGATCCTCCCCGGTACCGTAATAGGTAATCTTTTAAAATTACTTGATCTTCACCGTTCATTTTAACTTGGCACGAATCTCAAAGCCCAATAATACTGCCCCCTCCGTTAGCTCGAATCGCAAAGCGGCTGGGAGTTAATCTCAAACCGTAAAGTGAAGGGAATATTTGACGGTACCGGAGAGGTATTTACCCAAATCTTTTGGTATCCATCCATTCATTTGCTGCGACCGGCCCACTTTATGCCAGTTGATGATGTCGGTGGTATAGCAGTATAGCACTTTGACACTGGTCGTTGAATTTTTGCAGTGCTTTCTTTGTAGCGATCTGTGTAGCTTCTTGATTTAGCTGAGAATTTTTCAAATGGAAATCAATCATGTTGTGTATTATCTACTTTGTGTGTAATGTTACCATGATATAATTTCTCTAACATAACAACATAAAATATGATAATTTCATAAATGAGTGAGGCTAAGGTACTATGCATAGTGTATATTGGTTTGTACTATGAACCAATATTTCGACTTTTAAATTCTAAATAATCAATATGAACAGTTCATGCATGATATCTGTACGAAAATGTAATTGTAGTTCACATTTTATATATTTTTTATAATCTATTTACTATTTAAAAATGTAAAAAAGAGGATGCTCTAAGCCCTAAAAACAAATAAATCAAAACACTAGTGAAAATAAATAGTACGTATAATAAGTTGTTAGAAAAGAAATTTGACAAATCAACTAATATTCATAGTACCAGTTTGCAGCTTATCTTGTTATGAAAGAGACGACGACAAACATATCGTGTGGTGATAGTCACTAATTTGTTAGAAAAATGACAAAAATTAAAAGTTAAGAAGAACCGCCTTGTTTATAAATATTCTAACTTTTCAAACAATAAAACATATTCATTAACACTTTTCTATCATTTTGGCTAATAATATATAATCTAGCTAAATATTGTAATATATGATTTGTTAATACACTTGGAGTTAACTAAGGCGGTAGCTGCATCTGATCCTGCAGCCTGCAGGGCAGATCTGATTTCAATGGCACTGCAGTGTGGGTCCTCTGCCAGCTCATATGTCATAATAATAAATTAATAATATTCCAGGAACTCGGATATTTTGTCTTTAATTTTTAATGGAAGTACCATTTTGGGGCCTTTGATTAATGGTCACTAATTTTACGCGTGACTTCCACTGGCCACTGTTTAAGTTTCAATTCGGACAGTTGGATCTGAATTCGGTCCAAATCTGTAATGTACCAGACTCTTTCAAATTCGTGTTAATATATAACGGACGGACCAGATTCGAGCTAAAAAATTAAGGTCCCTAAGATGATAAGAATTTGTCTCACAAGAGCATGTATTTTCTAACAAGGAATCCAAAATTTACAAAACAAGAACAAGAAACGAAAAAACGATCATATAGTTAGTTTCTGGATTATCTAAAAAAAACAATATTCTGATGGATAATCAACGGTAATATCATAGTTACATCATATGCAACTGAAAAGTGGGTTCCACATACTACTATTCTTAGGTGTCGGTCATACTAACAAAATGGCCGTACACCTCTAGCCTTCAGTAGTTCTCTGCTAGATTCTCTCCGTTTTTGTGAAACGGACGAATCCAGTAATTTATATACTCCAACGTTAATGATAAATTTCAACCATAGATCATAACAATTAACATGAAAACAGTATTCGCTGTCGGGTATCTTTGGTCGACCGTAGAACTGGAGAGGACTTAATTCTTCTATATTTGCATTTTCCTTTCGAGAATCGCGCGCGCTCTCTCTCCTCTCTCGAATTCAGTCACCTCGAGCCCGCAGCTTCTGCATTACCGTACCGTTGGAGTATAGATCCGGACCGTCCGATCAGAATCCGGGCCAATCAGGCCCCCGCCCCTAATGCACGGGGTCCTTCGAGATTCATGCTAATATGTAACGAACGGTTTGGATTAAATTCAAACGGTGCGTTAACGCAGAGAATATTGATTCAGTCACCTTCTCTCTCTCTCTCTCTTCCCCCCTCATCCCACATTCCCTTAAATCACAAACCCCAATCAGACATCCAAATCGAATTATTCAGCTATGGGGGGTTTCAACCGAAATGCCAGGGGTGGAAAGCGCTCCTTCTCCTCTTCTCCGTCTTCTTCTTACCCCTATGCCTACTACCTCACTACCGCCATTTTCGTCATAATATGCATCGCCGGAGCGTGGCTTCTTGGCTCCTTCTCGATCTTTCCATCCGGTGCCACGTCATCTGGTGGCCCGAGCCACAAATCTCGCGCGCTCTCGCTCGCGGACTCGGACCCACCGCCGGTGATGGATGACACGCAAGTGGAGCTTCCGGAGGAGACCATAAAAGATACGGTCGAGAAGGACACCATAAAGGATCGGGAGGGCGAAGGTAGCGAGAGCAATGGAGAGGAGGCCGATCCGGAGCGGAAAAAGGAGGAGGTGGAAGTGGAGGTACTGCAAGCTGAGCGCCAGCCAAAGGAGTTGCAACAAGAGGTGTCGTCTGAGGATCGGGAGAAGCAGAATGAAGGTGAAACAGGTAATTTTCTTTCTTTTGTTTTGTTCTTCTATTAAAAGATCACATCTTGAGCTATATAATGTATTAATGAAAGCTGGCAGCAAAGCTGGTTATGTTTTTTTTTTTTTTTAAAAAGGCTCTATGATGATCATTCCCAATTCCTCAATGTTAGTTTTACATGGAACTCAGGTTTTCCTGTGCTTCATTGTGCCAGATAATATTTTTTTTTTCCGAGGGATTCATGCCTGTGGCATTTCACTATTAAGTAATAATTTATATAGTCTGCTTAAGGTGTGATGTATGGACTTGTAATCTCCACCAATCACCTGCATACGTGGAGGTTGGATACTGGAGTTTTTAAATTAAGTTGTGGATTTGTTTAATATAAGATTTAATTGAGCATTAAAACCATTATTTACTGACAATTTGACATACAAGAAAGGATCTTCAGTGTCAAATTGCTGTTCCAAAGTGATTTAAACCTGAGAAATTGATAAAAAAGAAAGGATATTTTGTCTCTAATCTTTGTTCTGTATTTAAGCAAAAGACTATACCAATTCCTTTATGATTTTTGTTCTTCTTCTTTTTTCAATTATTTTTTGTGCTGTTTATGTCTCATTTAGAATTAACTGAGGCCCTGAAGTGTGATCATCATTTAAAATGTCTCATTGATTTTCTAATTTTCCTCAACTTCATCACTTCATTTAACAGATGGAGGCGAAAACCGCCAAGAAGAAGAGACTGAACAAGAAATCAAAACATCTGATCAACATTCCAACCAAGTGCACGAGCAAGAAGTGAATCTGAAGCAGAAGCTGAAGGAAGAGAGCCGCCTCGACGGTGGCATGGAGGAGGAGCAGAAGCACCATGATGAGGCCCAGCAGGAGCATGACGAGCAGCAACCAACTGAAGATGACAGGCGTCAAGATACAGAGACAACAGAGAAAAGTGAGTCCAGAGAGGATGACAAGCAAGACGAAAACGGGGGACAGACCAGTGAGACCATAGAACAGGTTTTGTTTTCTCTGCTTATTAAGATCTAATAAACAATTTGGCTGATTTTACTGGGATTTCTGATAACATGTTACCAATTTTTGAAGTGGTCAGGATATGAGTATTCAGTAATTCATTCAACATTACATTGTCTCGCTTGTAATATTATTGCGAGTTATACATCTCACATTAACTGAGTGAGTAAATTGGGTAAATTACATCTCACATTGGTCTGGATAAGAGTATTCAGTAATTCATTCATTTTTTTGTGGGTCTACCTGTCTGTCTCTTGCCTTCTTCAGCCACTTGCGTTGTGACTTGGTTCCACCTGTGAGTCTCTTGGGTTATATCTCATCAGGATGATATATTGGCCCACAAACAACCCAATTTCAATGATCTGCCCATCCTCTTCTCTTTCTCTTTCTTTTTACCGTTTGACCAAGTCTCTCTCTTTTTTTTGAAAAATACGTTTGACTAAGTCATGATTGGTTTCAAAAAAAAAAATTAAAAAAAGACTAAGTCATGATTGGCGAACTCAACAGCTACTTCCAAAATATGTTTTGCCGCATCTGACATCGCTCCAACAACAGATTGCAGCACGAGGATGCTGTACCTATCTGTTCCAGTACTGTCACAAGTTGGTACTTTCTGTACCTGCTTGATCTCACTGTATTCCTCCCTTTTCTTTTCTTGGCTTGTCGTATTGCAAAACTCCGGCATTTAGGCTTTTGTATTTATGTTTTTCCCCATTGCAGTTGCATTAATTATGTCCTTGAACTAGTATCACGTTGCATAGTAAATCTTGAATTATCAAGCTATTTCCCGAGAAGTTTGTAATTAAGGTTTATAGTGAGTTTGTATAAAGCTTCCTTTTTCAAAGGTTTTTTATTTACTTTCTTCTTTAATTAGCTATTAGTTCAATTTTTATATGAGGGCAATAACTGTGTTATGCTTTTCCAAGTGATAATTAGTAAAATTAATCTCCATCTCACAATAAATCCAGTAATTTCCCAAAATAATAAGATACTGCCTAGATCCACAAGTTTTTTATAAGATCAAACTAAAATTATCTAGTGCATCTCATTATTTGTCAATCTTATCAAAATAGGTGTCTGATGAAAATCAGAAGGACACTGAGGAGAGAAAGGATGAAACCAATAACGAAAACCAACAACAAACTGAGTCACAATCTGAAACCGAAGAAACCAATGAAAATAGCTCAGCTGAACAGATCCATACAACTGACGAAGATAGAAAGGAGGTCAATAGTGAGAGCTATGGCGAGAAGAGGCCTTGGGCCACACAGGCTGACCAATCTGACAAGGAGAAGGAGAGACGGGCCGAACATGGTGAAGTAGAGAGATTGCAATCGGATGATATAGAACAACACCCTGAAGAGTATGATTGGAAGTTATGTAATGCCACCACAGGGCCTGACTACATCCCATGTTTAGATAACTTGAAGGCGATTAAGAAGCTAAAGCCAGAAAATTACCGGCATTATGAGCATAGGGAGCGGCATTGCCCCGAAGAGGCCCCGACTTGTCTCGTCCCTCTGCCAAAGGGCTACAGGAGATCTGTTGAGTGGCCTAAGAGTAGAGATAGGGTAATTATTTTTCATTTTCTTTTCTTTCTGAAATTGATGTGGTCTGTCTTTCTTGGTTTCTGTAATAATTATTGTGTCTATTTCTTTGATGTAGATTTGGTACAACAATGTGCCTCATACTAAGCTTGCAGAGGTTAAGGGACACCAGAACTGGGTTAAGGTCTCAGGCCAGTACCTTTCTTTCCCAGGAGGTGGCACACAGTTCATACATGGTGCTTTGCATTACATTGACTTCCTTCAAGAGGTATTACTTATCAATCTAAACTGACTAGATGACCAGGAAATTTTGCCTATTCCTTGTAATTCTTTATTTTAATTAGTTAAATAAAGTTATTTTTTTAATCTCTTTATTTCACGCCATGGTGTTGTTTAGTCGGTGAAAGGGATTGCATGGGGAAAGCACACGAGAGTGGTACTAGATGTCGGCTGTGGGGTCGCCAGCTTTGGTGGGTACCTGTTTGAGAGAGACGTTCTCACGCTGTCATTTGCTCCCAAGGATGAGCATGAGGCACAGGTACAGCTGGCACTTGAGCGGGGCATTCCAGCCATTTCAGCTGTCATGGGGGCCCACCGCCTCCAGTTCCCTGGAAATGTGTTTGATATTGTTCATTGTGCCAGGTGTCGTGTCCCTTGGCATGTTGATGGTAATTTCTTCTCTCTCACTTGGTGTTTTATTTTAATAGTACTTGTTAACTCGTATTAGTGGAATAGAAAATTGATTTGGTATTAGTACACACTTGCATATCCCTTTAAGGAAAAACCCTATATAGAGAGTGAAAAATACTTGCATTCTACAATATGCTAGTTTCTTAGTGCTCTGCATATTGGTATATGTGGAGCACATGTCTCACTGGACAAAGGCATATGTGCCCACTAATTTTATTTTAATCCCATAAAGGGGGAACCTTTTGAAATTGGATATTTCCAAATTGCCCTTTGCCAGCTGATGAGACTATTAAATGATACAGGTGGTAGGCTACTGTTGGAACTGAACCGTGTACTGCGCCCTGGGGGATACTTTGTATGGTCGGCAACTCCTGTCTATCAAAAGCTGGAGGAAGATGTCGGGATTTGGAAGGGTAATTTCTACAAGGCTTGTTGACTTGCCAGCACAATTAAATGTAATTACGGGGAAATGATATATAATTTTCCTTAATATTCTACCTAAATTTTGCAGCCATGAAATCTCTGACAAAATCAATGTGTTGGGATCTTGTCACGATCAAGAAGGACCGGCTCAACGGCATTGGTGCGGCATTCTTTCGCAAACCGCTTTCCAATGAGTGCTACACAGAGAGGCGGCATCAGAACCCTCCCATGTGTGAAGAAAATGACGACCCAAATGCAGCGTGGTACAAAATTTTAACTTACTATAAACTCTAAAGCCAAAAACCTTTGTCATGCTTTTTCAACCAGAAGCATTTCTTCCTATCATCTAAATCTTTTTTAACTGCTGCAAATTACCCAATGGGAGTTTTTATTTTGTGTGGTTAAAGTTTTATTCAGTTACATTTCCTTTTGTGAAACCAAATTATTCCGTGGTCCAATTAGTTGTTCCCTCTTAAAACCATACCTATGTACAAGGAACACTTTTACTTATCAGTGAAAGTGTTCCTTGTCAGAATAAAATTTCTCTGTTACCAGAATAAAATATTTCTTTTTGTAGGTACATCCCATTGAAGACATGCATGCACAAGATACCAACAAATGAATCAGATAGGGGCTCCAGCTGGCCGCAAGACTGGCCCCGACGGTTGCAGGATCCTCCTTACTGGTTAAGTAACTCTCAAGCCGGTATCTATGGTAAACTGCCAAACGAAGATTTTTCAACTGACACAGAGCACTGGAAGCGTGTTGTCACAAAGTCATACCTTTCAGGCTTTGGCATCAACTGGTCTCGCGTCAGAAATGTCATGGACATGCGAGCAGTCTATGGAGGGTAAAAGCACAAATTCTAGTCGTTACAAGTGTATAAATTAAAAGAATGACAATTTGCAGCTTTATTGACAATGGGTGTTTAATTGCTTTAGGTTTGCAGCAGCGTTGAAAGATCAGAAGGTATGGGTTATGAATGTGGTAAATGTCGATGCGCCAGATACACTGCCAATAATATATGAAAGGGGGCTGTTTGGCATGTACCATGACTGGTGTGAATCATTTAGCACCTATCCAAGAACATATGACCTTTTGCATGCTGACCGCTTATTCTCAAAGATTAGAGACAGGTATAATAGATTTCCATTCATTGTCTATTTTGTATAATGTTTCAAAGCTTTACTGATTGGAGTACATCAACATGACAGGTGTCCGATTCTAACAGTGGTAGTAGAAGTAGACCGAATAGCAAGGCCAGGCGGCAAAATTATAGTTCGCGATGATCCTTCAACAGTTAGTGAAGTAGAAACTTTGTTGAAATCGTTGCATTGGGAGGTGCAATTGACGTTCTCCAAGGATCAGGAAGGGATGCTTTGTGCCGAGAAGTCTGATTGGAGGCCTGAGATTTTTGTTTATTAGTCTTGGTAATTAATTATTAATTATTGCTTTATTGGAGCTTCTTAGATTATTTATTCTTTCTCGTATGGTATTTACCTCTGTTATAGAATTTTGCAGTAACTTATGATGTAGAAGCAAGCAGCTCACTCTCTTGCAGTGAGGATAGGGTACTGGTAAATAGGTTTGTAGAAACTCTGTATGAATAATTGTAATTTATTATTTTAACGTTTCTAATTAATAATATCCGAAATTAGTAAAAGACATGGCAGATGCTTTAGTTGTATAGGTGTATTAACTATTAAGCATAAAATAGAATCAAGATATGCGTTATCATGTTTATGTTTGCAATTAGCATGTGTAGAGCCACTATTTGTAATGTCAGATATTAATCACAATTTTGATCTGATAACAATTGCAGCTTAAAACATATATCCTGAGTTCTATACTAAAGTAACACGAACTTGTACACAATTTAATATCAATGCATACATGCGCGCAGAAAAACACTTGCAGGCGGCAAAAAAAGATGTGAAAGCAAACAATATGACGATAATTATTTTGTTTGAGCTGAAAATATCCGTAGAATAAAAAGAATAGAACAAGGGTGTTCACCAATTTTTTTTTTTTTTTTTTTGTAAATTTAACTCTAAAATATATTAAATTGACTTCAAATGTCGAAACCAAATTGTTAAAAAATCGATCTACATAATGAGTGATGTCTTTAGATGCAAAATTTATGTATTTTTGAATTGATTTAGTTTAAAATCAAATGATAAAAACAATATTTGCAAGTTAATTTTAATGTATTTATTTTCATTATTTTTAATATTTAACTTCTACTAAATTAATTTGAATATTTAATATTGCACGCATATATATTACTCGCGGAAAAATTGATCTCAACAATTTGAATTCGTTATTTTAAATCAATTCAATCAGTTTTGAAATTAAACTCACCAAAATATAAAAAAAAAAAAAAACAACCAAAATATACTAAGATAGTCAAAAGAGGTCAGAAGAAAGTCCAATGTGGGACCCATTTACACCCAGGGAGCATGAAACGCACTTCTGGCAACATTAATTACTTAAGAGACCACATTATCCATGATTCCATGCTATAATTAAAAAAGGTACAGAGCATACTGTATTCCACTCTGCTGCTTCGTTGTAGTGTAATCAGAATGTTTTGTTAAATTTAAATAAATCATAGCCATATGGCAAAATAGCAGCGCAATTAACTATCTGTCTCCACTGGCTCCCCAATTTGTTTGCTCTTTACTCTCTTCTTTAATCATCACATGAGCCATTAATCAATGCAAAATGTCTTGTGGGCCCACAACCTTTTCTTAGGGAAATATTTTATTTCAAAGGTGGGCTTTATAACTAAATAATTATTTTTGAGTGGAGTTAGATATCAAACTACCAAACTATTTAATACTCTTGTTATTAACAACAAAAGATTTTCTTCAACTGAATTTCGAACCATAACCTCCCACACAGAGACCAAATGTCTTTACCACTAGACCAAACACTCGTTCTTAATAAGAAAAGAGAAAGGGCAGTGAGGAAATTATACTTTAACTTTGATGTGAATTTTTTTTTTTGCCTTCTAGCAAAATACTTTTAGTTTTTGAAAACAAAATATAATTACTTTCCATCATTGGATATTAGTACCTTCAACCACATTTATGAGACTCTCTCTCTCTCTCTCTCTATCTCTCTCACTATTCACATCATAATTTTGGCTATCACTTTTCACTTTTAGGTTAACATTTATACACGCCATGTTGGCATGTTCAATGCTATCTGTTCACAATGAAAACCCACTACACTATTTGGTACCAGATGAGAACAAGAAATCATTCAAAAAAAAAAAAAAGATGAGAACAAGAAAGGCAGAGCTCCACTTTAAATTTTCCCCTGTTTCTTCCCTCCTTGTTGGCAGCAAGAAGCAAATTCTCTTACTGCCCCTCAGACATGGCTGCCATTTTCATGCATAGTTAAATTAATCTCTTAATGAGGTTAAATCTCTTTTCTCATACCTTCTCTTGTCAATGTCATTTCTAAAACACAAGCAAATACCCTTTGTGGGCGGACAACATAAAATCCACGCAAGTTTCTTTAAACCCAACATGGATACCTACATTTATTCTCCAAACTCATACTTCTCCTCTCTTTCACATTATTCAATCACTGCATTGCATGCCACCGCACTGACCGATCAGCACTACTCGCATTCAAGGCCAGCATCACCACAGACCCATCAGGCCTTCTAGAAACATGGGATCACACCACTGACTGCTGTACCAAATGGGCCGGCATTGCATGTGACCCAGCCACCGCCGTGTTGTGAACCTTACACGACCAGGATTAACCTCTGGGCCAGACTTTGTAACTGACGCCTCATTAGTCGGCATCCTTTCACCTGCACTTGGTTCACTTTCTCATCTACATGTTCTCGACTTAACCAACCTAAAGCGGCTCACTGGTCCCATACCGGCTTCACTTGGGCGCCTCTCACGCCTTACCGACCTCCTACTTTCATCCAATGAGCTTACCGGGCCCATACCGTCTCTTTCAAGGTTACGTCGTCTCAGGCGGCTCTTTCTCAATTCTAACCACCTCTCAGGCCGCATTCCTCCTTCTATCTTCTCCTCCAAATCACTGATTCAACTAGCTCTTTTCGAGAACCAATTCACTGGTGGTATCCCAACATCCATTGGGAAGCTTGAGTTTCTTGAAAAACTTGATTTTCATGACAACATCTTAACAGATCCAATACCAGAGAATATCGGATCGCTTCATAGACTGACACATCTTGACTTGTCAGAGAACCGGATCAGAGGCAATATCCATCCTCGATTGGGAACCTCACAAGACTCATAGTCCATTGATCTTTACAAAAATGATCTTACTGGTAACATTCCAGCTTCCATCTCGGGTATGCTATCCATCCAATTTTGCCGGATTTCATACAATCGCTTAACGGGTGCACTACCTAAATCAATTGGATACCTTCCTAGAATCCAAAAGATTGTTCTTGAAAACAATGCAATAAGTGGGAAAATCCCGAGCTCGATTGGAGGCCTAAACCACACTCAATGACATCTTCTTGGCTAATAACCGGCTCACTGGTAATATCCCTTCTTCGGTCGGCAAATTGAAAAAATCTCCAAACCCTAGACCTAGCCAGAAACCGCATCTCTGGGCCGATTCCTCACGAGTTTGCAAACCTCCATAACCTCCAGTCATTAGACCTCTGCAATAATCCAATTGGCTTCACCTCCCTACCAGCTTGGTTAGTGGAAACGAGTATCTTCAGGCTAATGCTATCAGAAACTGGCATCATGGGCCCACTACCAGACTGGCTCGGGTTGGCAAGCTCCATTTCAGCATTGGATCTATCCAATAATCACATCTCCGGTGAGTTACCTTGGTGGATCGGTAACATGACAGGTCTCACTTTTCTAAACCTCTCTCGAAACGCAATCCGTTCAACAATCCCAAATGAGTTCAGGAACTTAGCTATGCTAATGGACCTAGACTTGTCATATAACAACTTCTATGGACCGCTTTTGCCGGTGCTAGACAAAGGAGTAAGCGAAGCACTTGGACAGTACAAAACATTAGACGTGTCTCGAAATGGTTTCACCGGTGGAATTGATGAGAATATTGGTGAGTTCGTGGCAATGCAGGCGGCAGAGGTATTGGATTTCTCTTATAACCCGCTGGGTGGTAGGATTCCGGAGAGCATGGCGAAAATGTCAGCACTAAAAGAGATAAGATTGGCCAACGACGGCTTGTTAGGTGAAATACCAGATGGGTTACTTGATCTTGAAGAGTTGACAGAGTTTGATGTGTCGGGCAATGAGCTTACCGGGCACATTCCACGACATGAAACGCCATTACCAGCAGTTTGGTTTAGTGGAAATGCCGGGCTTTGCGATGATCCTTACCACCATGTGGAGGGTGAAGAAAAAGAGAACCGTTGTAAAGATTTAAATTAAATGCTTTAGTGAGAAAAAGAGAAGGGAAGGAAAACAAAGAGCTGGTCGTTTTGGTTTCTGAAGGAAGCATGTTTTTGAGCAAACGAGGATTATTGAACAGGCCGGAGGTTTGGTTTCAAGTTTGGGCCTGTAATGTAGGATTGTTATTTTGGGCTTTAGATCTTCTCATGTTATGGATTATGCAAATGGCTAGATAAATACTTGTATGCGTGAAAGGTTATCAATGTGTGTCGTGAATCTTCTAATTTTTATACAAAAATGGTTATGATTACGATTTGTTTTATATTCTACCAAAAACTGGTGTATATCCATACGCAGATATTTCTGAAAAATTTGTTGAAATATCAAAAAGAAATCCTTTTCATCCATTTCTCTATTTTTTTTCGTTTCTCTTCCATACTTCTCTCCTTGTGAAATATTGGATCTTCAATTATTTAAATCGTGTATCTCCTTCGCTTGTAGTAATTATCATTCAATGAATTAATGAAAACGAATTTGATCTTCTTATATCAATTCAATCAGAATTCTTTTTCTTTCTAAAACGAATGAATCATTTTTTCTAGATATATTACTCAAAAGAATCGTTCTAATACACTCAATTTATTAGAATTGAGAAAATTTTGTCGCTATTGTAACAAACATACGACTCATATGGAAATAAAAATAAAGAAATAGACCAAAGAAAACAAACATCATGTTTTCTATTTTTGTATTGGAATCGCTATATAACTCTAAAAGGTCAATCTCAGAAAAGCAAAAGGTAATCTCTTTTATAAATATTAAAAAAGGGGTAATCTCCTAAACAGGTCAAAGTAGAAGAAGTTACAAGTACTTGGGGACTACTTGTAAAAAAGTTGATATCAAGCACTCATCGCTAGCTCGCTATATATAAGGGGCAATAAAAAAAAGTGCAACATATGGTAGTAAAACAATTCAGTAAGAATTTATAAAAACCCCAAACAAATCATATTATAAATCAGTAAATCAAAATGTTTAAGCTAAAGTTACATTCTGTGCCATTGATTTTTAGCATTACAGGATTCTAAAATCCTAACATACAAAAGGACCTACAAGAATCTTGAATATCATATTTATTTCATTAACAGCCTTTGATAGAACTTTAACACGGGCCGCAAAAAATCAGAAGGTGCTATATTTGCCAAGAAACACATAACAGTCCACACTGCTTTCAACCCGCAGCAGCATTAACTGCAATTCTATCAACAACAACATTTCTCCTACCATAAAGCGGGTCCCCCTTT
>JAJGRW010001049.1:138778-213943 GCA_025461045.1 Carex parvula | reverse complement strand
AAAAAATGACTGGTCTGAATTTTTAATCCAATCGGCAAAAAAAAAAAAGCCGGTTTGGGTATTTTTAAAACTATCCAGCTATTTTGGGTATAATTAATATTTCGTAATTAATTTGAATTTTAATAAAAATGTCGGCATCAAGCCCATGACTTCTATCTGCCCATGCCTCCTAGATAGAGATATATAGTCCTAGATATCGAATCAAAAAATAATATATATAGTCCTAGATAGAGATATATAGTCCTATGCTTTTCAGTTAGTTGAACTATATCAATTAATGCACATAAAAGCAGTTGACTGCAGTTATATGCTCTCCCAAGTTACACAAGCTACTTGAGATAAACAACTGATTTTACACTCTTTATCCTCTGCATTACCTCAGATTGTTGTGTTTGAAATATCGACCGTTCACCAGAACTCGAGTCAATCCGTTCAATTTTAATGCACGGGTTCTTTTAATATTCGTGTCAATACAAATCGTTCCTTCTGCAGAATATCAAAATTTAAATTAATCCTACATGATTTTCATAAAAAAAAAAAAAACCGAGTGATTGCAACTGGAAAGCAACATCTAACAAATGTAACAGTTCACTGTATTTTTCAGCAACTATGCATAAAAAGGAAAAATCATAACTGTTAGTACCTGATTTTTAAAGGTATTAAATCCATGATGGCAACAAATTAAACAGAGATCTAAGTTTTACACTAAAATGTGGTTAGCATGTAGGGACATATAAAAGAGTCTGTATCTGTTGCTAATTTTTGTAGTGATAATGGATGTACCATAATACCCCTAGGTCATTCAGTCTAAATTTGAATGATTTAAATCAAGGTATTAAATAGTGATTATTGCATAATCATAGAAAGATTAAAAAAAAAAAACTGTCACGAATAGTGTAGCTATAGCGAAAGCTATCATATATAGTATTTTTTTTTCAAAAATATTATATAGTTCTACTAATTATCAACATTATCTGAAGTCTTATAGAGCAATAAGTAACACCAAATTGATTAAGAAATTATAATATTTTTTCATATTGAACAAGTGTAAAATCCAAGTTCCTATTCACAATATCTCTAGTAATATCATAAACTATTTATCTTTTTTATTCAAAATAACCTAAACATCGTGACATAAACTAATTATTTTATTTTCTATTCAAAGTAACCTACGCATCATGTCATAAATATCTATATTTTTCTATTTAGAAGCAAAAGCAATATGGGCCTTAAACAAATTAGTCCTTCAAATAAATTTTCAATTTAGACCTTGAAATAAAAGTCTATGCAGCATAGCATACACTATTTGCGCTACATACTACGCGCTATAGCTGTCGTAGTTGAAATAGCACACTTTTATTCCATAGCTTAGCGTTTACAGTTCAAAAATGCTGTAGCGTGCTATTTAGAACATTGATTTAAATACTAAACGTTTGATTCTAATCATATAGAAATAAATTATGGCTAGATCAACAATTTAGACATCTTGATCAAAATATTAAAGTTCAGGGATTTGGGCTGACTTGGAAAAGTTTTGAGCTGGTTTTAAACTTTAATTATCAGTCCCTCAATTTATATGTTTTATCCCATAAGACCCTAAAACTATTTCTTTGCTTTAACGAGGTTCTAACATTTTTTTACTTAATCAAGAGGCGGACAAGAAAGCAATTTAATCTAAAATTTGGACAAACATTTTTCTCTGCATTTACGATAAGTAGGATGTTCGACTAGCACGGAATAATACAGGTGTGATTTTATAGACACAAGATTTTTAGAATTTAATTTTTAAACAATTCACAAATAATAAATTATACGAGAATAAATTGTTCGGATGCACCGTGAAAATCCACAGAAAATATACACTCTGTAGATATATGGTAGCTGATCTTACTGTCAAAAAAAAAAATATATATACTAGAATATATAGGAACAATTGCTAATCTGCTATGCATAGCATAGAGGGCCTCTGTGCTACGGCCTCAATATTTGAATTTTCAAAAATCTAACGGTCGATCCGAGCCGTTCAACACGATCTTCATATGAATATGTACTTGTAAATCAAATTTTATATTTTTTTAGAATTTTTTTTACTATCTTTTTAGATAGGTAGAAAATCACTTGATCTGAAAATTTAGTACCATTCAAATCAAGTGTTTTTCTATCTATCTAAAAAAATAGTAAACAAAATTCTAAAAAATGTAAAATTTGATTTGCAAGTACATATTCATATGGAGATCATGTTGAACGGTTCGAATCGACCGTTAGGATTTTGAAACTCAAATATTGAGCCGCAGCACGGAGGCCCTCTATGCTATGCATATCACCGTAGCCCAACTATATATATATAGGGTTCGGCTAATTTGCTGCTGGCAGCATTTCGGCCAACTGCTGCCGGCAGCAAATCTGCCATACAGATGTTCAAACAATCGATCCGAACCGTTCAACATGTTCTAAATATTGAAATCTGCTTGGAGACCAAATTTTATATTTTTTGAAATTTTTTTACTATTTATTAAGCCACTTTGAAAATTCCAGATCCGGGTGAACAGTAAAAACAGTGCACCAAAATTCTGGACCATATGATCTGGAATTTTCAAAGTGGCTTAATAAATAGTAAACAAATTCCAAAAAATGTAAAATTTGGTCTCCAAGCAGATTTCAATATTTAGAACACGTTGAACGGTTCGGATCGGTTGTTTGAATATCCGTATGGCAGATTTGCTGCCGGCAGCAGCTGGCTGAAATGCTGCCAGCAGCAAATTAGCCGGACCCTATATATATATATATAATATTATCCTTCTAAAAAGGCATCTTGAGGGTGTGACATTTTCTTTTTGGAAAAATTTTTATATGCCACTCCAAAACAGAAAATTAGTTATTTGCCACTCTAAAATCATTAAATTTATGAAACTACCACAATTATACATCTAATATACATATTTGATTAAAATTATTCTGAAAAATATTGTATAAAAAACATATTTTGATATTTCCAAAATTACCCTTCAAATCTTACATACACACCTCCGTCTCTTCTCTGGAGAAGGCTCTGATTACCTAGCAGACCTCCGTCTCTTACATACACACCTCCGTCTATTACCTAGCACCAGCGGCTATTTTCAGTCGAGTGTTCCAGTCAAGCCATTTCTTCTCTAGAGAAGGCTCTGATTGCAAAAAAATTAGGGGTAAATTTGTAAGAAGCTTTTCAAAGAGGTAAGTTATATCACTGTAATGGGAATGTTAGGTAATAGTACAGTTACAAAGTATGCGACTATGCCAGCGCAATTCACGTGGGGGTCCCGAGAGAGCTTGAATGAAGAGGGAAGGTCAGAGGTAATTGAGGAGATGGAGAGAGAGCTGGGAGGGGAAGCAGGATCAATTGCGGCGGTAACGGTGTCACCAAAGGAGTCAACGGCGCATCCGAGGAAGTCAAAACCGGGGCTGAGATTGGTGACAGTCGCCGGAGCGAAGGCAGAGAGAGAGGTGAAATGAGGGGGAGGGTTGGGTGAGGTGGTGGTGGAGGTGAGATTGGAGGTTTGGAGGGAGACGCAGCATCGGACGGTAGACAGACGGAGGTGTGTATGTAAGATTTGAAGGGTAATTTTGGAAATATCAAAATATGTTTTTTATACAATATTTTTCAGAATAATTTTACTCAAATATGTATATTAGATGTATAATTGTGGCAATTTCATAAATTTAATGATTTTAGAGTGGTAAATAACTAATTTTCTATTTTGAGATGACAATTTCTTAATTTTCATGTTTTGAAATGGCATAAAACTAATGTTTCCTTTCTTTTTATGTTATTTTAGTAACTCTTCAAAAGAGCCAAAGGACGAAAGGAACTGTTGCGTCCAAAATAGAAAGAAGATCTTACTAAACAGATCTGGAACAAATACCTAGGTCTACTACTATTTGATCCATGCTCAATTAGGACCATTTCCAATTATACGTGTCATTTTGTTGCATGTGTCCCTTCTTTTACGCTTATACTTCTGATTAAAAAATATATATATAGAGAGTGGTTAATATTAAAACGTTTGCATCAAGTTCCTCGTGCAACTAAGTTATTTTTGGATTTTCAAAGTCCAAATGGTCGATCCGACCCGTTAGATGTTTTATCTATATTAAAATCTGCTTGGAGACCAAATTTTACATTTTTTGGAATTTTTTTACTATTTATTAAGCCACTTTGAAAATTACTGATCCGGATGAACAGTAAAAACAGTGCAACTAAATTCTGGACCATGTGATCAGCAATTTTCAAAGTGGCTTAATAAATAGTAAAAAATTAAAAATATAAAATTTGGTCTCCAAGCAGATTTTAATATAGAGATCACATCTAACGGCTCGGATCGACCGTTTGGACTTTGAAAATCCGAAAACGACTTGGTTGCACGAGAGGTTTGGTGCAAACGTTTTGATATTAGCCACACACACTCTCTCTCTCTCTCTCTCTCTCTCTCTCTCTATATATATATATTATATATATATATATATATATATATAGAGGTTGCCTACTCTACTTATATAAGCACATGAGAGCATATATTTATAAGTCATTTTTGCATTTTTAATACCTAAATGATTGATCTGAAGCACTCAACATGTTCTTCATATTAGTATGTGTTTGGAAATGAAATTTTACATTTTTTGGAAATTTATTACTATTTGTTTAGAATTTTTCATAATAGCATTTTTCAAAAAAAAATTTATTATTTTTTTTACCATATTAAACCATTGTTTTGAAAAATTCTAGAAAATTGTAAAAGGATCCCCAAAAATGTAAAAATTTCGTTTCCAAACACTTATTAATATGGAGAAAATGTTGAGCGCTTTAGATCGACCATTTGGACATTGAAAACGCAAAAATGACTTATAAGCGTATCCCCTCATATGCTTATGTAAGTAGAGTAGCCAACCTCTATATATATATGTAATTCAAAAGAGTGAGTCTATGGTACTATACATAGCATGATTTGGTCCGTAATACGGATCAATATTTTTATTTTCAAAATTCAAACGATCGATCCGAACGGTTCAACATGATTTTCATATGAATATGTACTTACCGACCGAATTTTATATTTTTAGAATTTTTTAACTATTTTTTAAGATAAGTAGAAATCACTGTTTTGGATGGTCTAGAATTTTCAGATAAAGTGATTTTCTATCTATCTTACAAAATAGTAAAAAACTTCTAAAATTATAAAATTCAGTCCGCAAGTACATATTCATATGGGATCATGTTGAACGGTTCGGATTGACCGTTAAGATTTTGAAAACGAAAATATTGATCCGTATTACGAACCAACCCGTGATATGCATAGTACCATGAATCACTCTTGTCAAAATCTTAAAGAAAAATGACAACTTAATTAATTTCTTGGGAGTTTAAGAAAAAAAGTACCAAAATTAATTATTAAACATTTGTAAAGAAAAATTCCCCATGGATATATATATATATATATATACCAGCAGTCCAGCACGGTGTTAATTTTACAACACAAGTTTGTATATCTTTTGTCATATATTAACATAAATTAATGGTATTAATTGAATTTAACTATCATGTTATTTATTATTAATTGAAAATTTGAAAAGAGTAACGTTAAAATTAAAAGTTTCAAAAAGTTATCGTTCAACTTGTAAATTCAAAGAAGTGATTTGAATATAAATAAACTAGCTTAGCAGCTCTGTAAAGACAAACTTGCCGACATAGGATTATAGGAATGTGCCTAAAACCAGTCTCCTGTTCCAGTTAGACTGGAGACAACTAATAATGAAAATTTTAAGTTCAGATCAGTCATTCTCATTCAGTCAGGAGCGGAGCCAGAAGTTCGAACAATGAAATTCGTATCCTTGCATTAACTCAAAAGGAAATCTTTTGAGTTAATGAATTTCGACTATATGATTTGTTTTAAGATTTATGCGGACTAGATCCACACGAATATTGAAAATCCTTCTAAGTTATAGTCAGAAGCCGGATTGGCTCCGTTTAAAATCAGACGGTTCAGATTCATTAACTCAAAAGATTTCTTTTTGAGTTAATACGGAGGATACGCGTTCCGAACAATGAGGGTCAAACACATATGGAGTCGATCATATAAAAATTTTCAAACTATGGAGGTAATCATATATAAATTTTATGCAGTGAATGAGGATCAATTTTATCATACTATGATATTTTACTCTAAATTATATAAAAAAATAAATATAAATACAAAATTTTAAAATAAAATGGAATCAATTGACCCCGTTAAATTCTCTTAGCTCCGCCTCTGGATTCACTCATCAGAAGCATAAATTCCAGGAATCTCTTTCTCCTGTTATATATAATAATATAATGTAAAAAAATGTATTACTCTCTCTCTCTAGATCTCTCGCACACTCACCAGGCCGTATAATGCCACCATATTAATCTTTCAATGAATCTTGTATGAAATGTTAGTTGTTCACATCCATTTGCAAGAAAACTTATTCTAATCCCCCCTCCATCCCTCCTTATCCCCACCACTATGCTTAGTTTATTCCCACCCTTCAAACAATCACCTTCTTCCTCTTCTCTAACCCCTCCTTGACCCATAATTTCCTCTCCCATCAATTCCCTTCAGATTATTATTATTATTATTATTATTATTATTATTTATATAGAGTAGAACTAGGGTGCTCTTGAGTTCACCAAGTCCTTAGTGAACTCAAGTCCAAAACTCATCGGATCGGCTTCAAACAACGAATCTGACCGTTGAAACCCGTCTACCTTACGAGTGATGCGTCTACATGCAAAAATTTTAAATTTTAAAATTAATTTTGCATAGAGTCAAGTGGTCAAAAAACGTCAAAAAATGAATGCATTAAAATTAATTTATTAACCTTCTAATTATGACCACTTGACTCTATGCAAAATTAATTTCAAAATTTAAAATTTTTGCCTGTAGACGCATCACTCGTAAGGTAGACGGGTTTCAACGGTCGGATTCGTCGTTTGAAGCCGATCCGATGAGTTTTGGACTTGAGTTCACCAAGGGCTTGGTGAACTCGAGAGCACCCTAGTTCTACTCTATCTATATATATATATATATACAGTATGGCTAATGTGCTTCCTCTAGAACTTCGGCCTCGTGCTTCCGGGGGCATATCTTAGTGTTTGATGTTCATATGGTCCAGACTGTTTTTACTGTTCACCCGGATCTGGAATTTTCAAAGTGGCTTAATAAATAGTAAAAAAATTTCAAAAAATGTAAAATTTGGTCTCCAAGTACATTTTAATATAGATTGAACATCTAACGGTTTGAATTTGTTGTTTTAACATCAAACACTAAGATATGCCCCCGGAAGCACGAGGCCGAAGTTCTAGAGGAAGCACATTAACCATACTCTATATATATATATATATATATATATAGAGTATGGTTAATGTGCTTCCTCTAGAGTGAGTCTATGGTACTATACATAACATGATTTGGTCTATAATACGGATCAATATTTTCATTTTCAAAATTCAAACGATCGATCTGAACTGTTCAACATGATTTTCATATGAATATGTACTTGTAGGCTGAATTTTTTAACTATTTTTTAAGATAGGTAGAAAATCACTGTTTTGGATGGTTCAGAATTTTCAGATCAAGTGATTTTCTATCTATCTTAAAAAATAGTAAAAAAATTCTAAAAAATATAAAATTCGGTCCGCAAGTACATATTCATATGGAGATCATGTTGAACGGTTCGGATTGACCGTTAAGATTTTGGAAACAAAAATATTGATCCGTATTACGAACCAACCCGTGATATGCATAGTATCATAGACTCACTCTTGTCAAAATCTTAAAGAAAAATGACAACTTAATTTCTTGGGAGTTTAAGAAAAAAGGTACCAAAATTTATTATTAAACATTTCTAAAGAAAAGTTTCCCATGGATATATATATATATATACACACACACACACACCAGCAGACCAGCACGGTGTTAATTTTATCAACACAAGTTTGTATATCTTTTGTCATATATTAACATAAATTAATGGTATTAATTGAATTTAACTATCATGTTATTTATTATTAATTGAAAATTTGAAAGAGTAACGTTAAAATTAAAAGTTTCAAAAAATTATCGTTCAACTTGTAAAATTCAGAGAAGTGATTTGAATATAAATAAAACTAGCATAGCAGCTCTGTAAAGACAAACTTGCCGACAGGGGATTATAGGAATGTGCCTAAAACCAGTCTCCTGTTCCAGTTAGACTGGAGACAACTAAAAATGAAAATTTTAAGTTCAGATCAGTCATTCACTCTGGAGCGGAGCCAGAAGTTCAAATAATGAGAGTCAAATGCATATGAGATCGATCATATAAATTTTTTTGAACTATTAGAGTCTATTATATATAAATTTTATGCAGAGAATGAAAATTAATTTTACCGTACCATGACATTTTATGATAAATTATATAGAAAAATAAATATAAATACAAAAATTTTAAAATTACGAAGTCAATTGACGCCATTGAATTCTCTTAGCTCCGCCTCTGGATTCACTTATCAGAAGCATAATTCCAGGAATCTCTTTCTCCTGTTATATATAATAATATAATGTAAAAATATATATATATAAAAATGTATTAATCTCTCTCTCTCTCTCTAGATCTTTCGCACACCCACCAGGCCGTATAATGCAACCATATTAATCTTTCAATGAATCTTACATGAAATGTTAGTTGTTCCCATCCATTTGCAAGAAAACTTATTCTAATCCCCCTCCATCCCTCCTTATCCCCACCACTATGCTTAGTTTATTCCCTCTCAAACCCTTCAAACAATCACCTTCTTCCTCTTCTCTAACTCTCATTGACCCATAATTTCCTCTCCCACCAGTTCCCTCTCTCTCTCCCTCTCTAAATCATAGAGGTTGAGATGAAGGTACAGTGTGATGTCTGTGGCCATGAAGAGGCCTCGATCTTCTGTTGTGCCGACGAAGCGGCACTCTGTGATGCATGTGACCATAAGGTACACCGTGCCAATAAACTTGCCGGGAAGCACCGCCGGTTTGCACTCGTTAGACCTGCCTCTGATGATGCTTCTCCAAAGTGTGACGTCTGTCAGGTTAGTTAGTTAATTAATTGGGTTGATTGCATGACTTGTTTCAATTATTTTTCTAAAAGAAGGCATTTAACTTGTTTCTTAATTACATGGTTGATCTAAATCTAGTTAGTAATTTTAGTCATTAATATTAATTCTATCTTTTGTCTTTAACAATATATGTTGCTGAGTTGATCCATGTATTATAGCAGTCACACATCTAAAGTATATGTATCTTGTTTTAATTAGGAAATATTTGCACATATTTTTTTGCTTATATTGTAAAATGTGAACTTTATTTTATAGCATCTTATTTTCTCAATGCGCATATTTTCAAACCAACATGTTCACATAGGATTTGTTTGTTTGTTTGTTTTTGTCGTTTTGTTATATGAGGGATTGAGCTTTTTCTGATGTTTTTGAGGTAAATCTTTCTGAAATTTGCTGAAATTTTCTTTATTTTATTCCTTGTTTGGAAATACAGGAAAAAAGGGGATACATATTTTGTCAAGAGGACAGAGCCATACTATGCAAAGAGTGTGATGAACCAATTCATAGCTCAAATGAATTAACCAAGAAACATAACCGTTTTCTACTCGTGGGGGCCCGCCTGTCAGTGCAACCCCTTTCCTCTTCCATTTCTGATTCTACCTCATCAGAAGAACCAGACGAACCACTGGTCACCAAAAATGAAAACATGAAGAAACTACAAAATAAAAATAATCAAGAGAATGCCGAGGCAACTGCAACCGCAACCGCAACTGCAACTGCACTTACAACAACTGTGCCTGTGACAACTGCAGTTGCAAGTAGTGGAAGTAGTATATCAGAGTATCTCACAAAGGAATGCCCCGGATGGCATGTCGAAGATCTCTTTATTGATGATGCCGCAGCAGCAGCGGCTGCCGCTACTGTAACGGTCCGTGACTTGTCGATTTTTCTCCTTTCAATGTTGATTCTAGATTGCTTTCTGTTAGAGTTCTTTGTTTGTCAAACCAAATTTCAACCTTAATCAAGTCCAGTTGATTGGTAACTTTTAAATGGCACCTGTTTCTTAGGAATACTTAGAATGAAAGAGCAACCGCAAAGGCGCATGAATAGTTAATTAATTCACTATAATAAAATTTTAATTTTTTTTCATGATAACATAATTCTATGTTCCAATTGTAGGGAAACCAGTTAACACCCTTCCTGGAGGCTGATCTTGAAGGGAACGGCTTTGACCTGCCAATCTGGGTCCCGCAACAGACCGACTTCACAAGCACTGCCGCCAGTACAACATTCACACATTTCCAGACTCCTATGATGGGGCACAAGGGTGTGGGCCCCACTATGAAGTCGAGCAGGGATTGCTGGAATGACGACCTGTTCACCGTACCGCAGATATCGCCCAAGGAGGCGGTCCCACCATCCAAACGCTCCCGTCCCTCATTCTGGTATTACTAGAGTAAAATTATATCGATGCCACCCCTATTTTGATCGAAGTAATCATCAATGAAGGAAACTATCTCATGTTGCCAATAAGAGCTTGTTGATCTGTTAAATTAGTAGAGTTTGCTCGTCAATCCGGAAATTATTTCCTTCTTTTAGTTTATTTCTTCCTCTTTTTGTTCTTATCTTGCATTAGGAGGCATGGCAGTCTAAAATAACAGTTTTAACTATCCGTTAGATATCGCATATATAGGACTGCTGTTGCTATCCGTCGTACCACTGTATAATACCGCTACATGTTTCGGCTTGATTATTGTACCAGAACTTAATTTAATGTTTTTTTTTTTTTTTTAGTGAAAGGCCCATAGGCATATATTAAAATACCAAAAAACCCAAAAATTGGGTGATTACATGAGAGCTATTGCTAAAAGCTAAGGAATAAAAAACAGTAGCAATAAGTAAAGAACCTAATAGTTTAATCAAAAACCTAAGACAAAGGAAAAAAGACCCTTGAATACCAGCAACTTGTTTTAGTCTTGTACAGTCCTTCAGTTGCTGATTTGAAACCATTCTTCATCCAGACATGAGGTTAAAGTGATCCCCATTCTGTCACCTTGCCACGGATTGCAATCAAACTCCATTACATTCCATCTTGCCATGTTTGCCAGTTTATGCGGGTCACTCAGCGCGTGCCTTGTGATATACCGCAGTAAACATAACTCTCCCCATTGTTGCAATATTTGTATGCACTGTGCTATCGTCTCAGTAGCCCTCCAAGATGGTAGATCGCCCAATTCATTGCACTGTATTGCCCTGACCATTGTTTTGCACTCGGAGAATATGTGCATTGTCTCACCTCGTTGTACTAGTCCGTGTGACTGACAATTCTGCAATACGTTTAGGAGCGCCATTGACTCCGCATGGAACGGATCTTCTGCACCCATAAATCCATATTGGACTCTATTGATATTGCCCCTGTGGTTATAGTACACGGCACGCCAGCCTGGTTTTTTATTTGTGTCCCATGAAGCATCAAGTAAAACAATTTGCGTACCCGATGAAGGGGCAGCAATGTTTACACGTGATCTAATTGTCGTTTGGGAACTTTCTGTGGTCTGTTGGATATGCATTTCCATCATTTGAGCCTACTTAAGTATTCTTTGCCGTGTTGCCTTCTTGCTTGAGAAAATTTCTTGATTTCGAGCTTTCCAGATGCACCATAAAGTGTTGCAAAAGTAAGTAATCTGCGTATCCTCAAGCACAGTTGTAAGTTGTAACCTTCAATAGAGCTGATGCAAAGTCTAGCGGTAGATCAATGACTCGCAACGCCATATTTGATGCGAACCAAGTAGCCCTGGAAGATATGGGTAGTCGTCTAGAGCACCCCCATAGGTATCAGCAAGGTATTGTTGTACCAGATTAATATTTCCATCTCCATTTCGATTGCTAAAAAGGGCAGTGGCAGGGTCCCTGCGATTCTAATCTCAACCATTCATTCATTGAAATACAGGAATCTCAAAGAAAGTTAATTTTTGTACACGAATCTCGAAATGAATCTCGAAACATATAAATGATTGGAATTGGAATCGTAGAGACCCTGCGATCCTTTGAAATCGCAGCAGATTTGTTTCCAGTCACTGACTCAAATAGGAAGAAACTATTAATTCTTTTTGTTCAATTAATGCTGAACTTGTTTGATTTCGGGGATCTGATTGGAACACTACAATAAAGAACTACAATTGATTTCAATTCAATAGAATTCAAATGGATGATTTCAATTGAACTTTGTTGGTGGGTTCATTAATTTATTCTGTTTCCTGAAGAAGTTGGTGTGTGGGTATAAATTTTCATAATTCATAATTTGAATTATAAATTTCTAACGACAAAAACTGATACACAGCTCATAATTAGAGCGAATCTCTTTGTTCGTTCTTGTTCTTGCCGATGAAAAGGGGAACGGATTGAGAGAAAGCTGATTTAAATCTGCCTGAAAAGGACAAATTTCTCTCCTTTTAGATACTTGAAAAGGACAGTTTTTTTTTTTTTAAATTCACGAAAAAGGACAAATTTTACCACTAGAAAATCGGCACCGCCCGTTTTCCCAAGCAGCGCAGCTGGATTTTTTTTTTTTTGGTTCTTAGTCCTCAGTTGTATACTAGCATTTTAATGCCACCTTGCCGGGTGCGAATCTGCTGCGATTCTGAGGGATCGCAGGACCCTGCGATTCTAATTTCAACCATTGAAACGATGAAACCAGAATTTTTTGGAGAAGTTGTGCACGAATTTTGAAACATGTGAACAGTTGGGATTGGAATCGCAGGAACCCTGCGATCCCAGAGGATTGCAGCAAATTTATTTCCCACCTTGCCACCAGCACATCTCTGTAGTTTATTTTGGAAAGGTCTCTTCTTCAACTGTAAGAGAAATCAATGGATGATGTTTCAGATTTGAACCCGTTTGTTTCAGATGTTTCATAAGAAGAAATCAAATTTGATTTCAACTATGTAATCTAAAATGAACAGTATGTATCGTGTGAAGAATATCATTGATTGATTCTTATACTTGGATAGGATGAACTAAACTCACCATGATTCTTAGTAGATAAAAGAAGCTTGCTACAATGCTTGGTGCAAAGCATGGGCTGTATCAAGCTTTTGCTTCAATTATTTTCAGCCGTCAGATCACGTCGAGATTTCCTTGGAGATGTATTGAACGCTCCAGATTTCAGAACTTTTACTCTGTTATTTTGCAGTAATTTCCAAACTGTATTGTTTTATGTGTAGTGAATTAAGCGGCTTTCATATTTACCTAAAGTGAGTTGCAATAACTATCCGGCTAAGAAATCTGCAGAAAACTAGGCACAAAATCTCCTCTCCCACGTGATTGGGACCACAATTGCAGATCTCGCCATTTCGATAATGACACGTGTACTGTTCAGCAGACATTTCTTTGATCACCTGATTCGTTAACTATGTGGTCTTCCGTATTGCACGTTATCATGTGCTATTTCACACCTCTTTTTCACAATTCCGAGTTTTCGACATGGAGCTTACTACAAGGCCACTGCTTGGGGTGCAAACGGATTGGATAATATTCGACCGTATCTGAATCTGTATTCGAAACCGAATCTGTATTCAAAAATTAGATACAGATATTCAATATTTGATATTGAATATCTGTACAGATACGGATACCGATATAATTTTGAATTTTAATTATCTGTACCGGAATAGTAAATATATATCATATAGTTTAATATACATATTATGAAAGTATTTATGTATATATCTACGGATATTTTATATCATATAATTTTAATTATCCGTTTGCACTCCTAACTGGATCCGTCCGTTTTCGGCGCGGGGGGGGGGGGGGGGGGGGGGGGGGGGGGCCGCCGGGCCATAATCATTGTTGAATAAGTTCGAAACTGATGCCTCCAGTGATGAAGCCTCATTTCAGCTGCCGAGGTGTCCTTTTATTATTATTTTTTTTTTTTTGTTTTTTAAGAAATAAATACACGCTGTGATCCGTGTTGTTCGTAGATTGCATATCAGCAAAACAAAAGCCTTGAAATTTAAAAAAATAAAGTCCCATCGAATTTCTTCAAGCATCATAATGCATCAAAATAAAAATACTTTGGCTTGATATTAGCTGAAATACATGACTCTTACAATTTATTATCGCATGACACAAAATATAACTCGTCTTGTTGTCTTCGTTTGGAGAATTCAAAACAGTAAAAAATAAATTGTTACTTCTCAGCCGGTAGAGTGGAAAAAACGTGCCGTGCCGTGACTAACATGCTATGATTTTGATCTCGTGCCGTGTCGTGCCATGACCAAAATGTCAGGGGTGGTCACGGCACGCGAATGGTCACACCACGTGAGTCACGCCGTGCCTAAACGTGCCGTGACCATACGTGACTCGTATGGCTCGCGTAACCATTTAATCATAATTTAGGTTTGTTTATTCAAAATTCACCATTAAATCAATATCTAATGGTCCTAATTGCACGTGACTTTGCGTGACTACGTGTCGTGCCGTGCTGTGATTAAATCTTTCACGTGCTGTGCCATGCCAAAGTTTCAAAAGATGAACACGACACGCAAATAGTCACAGTACGCGAATGGTCACGGCACGGAACACGCGAATCACGGCACGTAACTGACACACGCGCCGTGCTGTTCCGTACCGTAATCGTGTCGTTCCGTGACGGAGCCGGTTCTGCCGTGCCATTTTTCCCACTCTATGACAGCCGGTATCAATGCACTCAATAATATGCTAGCAATAGCATTTTAATGCCGCCAGCGCATGTATAAGAACATCGATCATTGGATGATGATGTTTTATATTTGATTATTTTAGATTGCAAAAGTTCAGATCCAACCTGTCAACTCAATTTAGTTTTATAAATAAAAATCAAGTTCGATTCAGACTATCTAATCTAAAATAAATAGTACTTAACTTGTAAGCCCTCATTAATATTCTTTTAAGTCTTTTAAAAATTTAATCCGTCTCAACAACATCATCTTAATGAGAATTAACTTTTACTTCTTTTATCTCAATTACTAAGCACTAAGCTTAAACCCCTCATGCCCCAATTCTTAAGGTACCAATTTTCTTAAATTAAGCCTCTTTGAGATTTTCTTGCATCCTTAGAGCTACTTTTTTTAATCCGGTTCTACCCGAACACAAACTCTTTAATCATACTTAAAATCTAATCCCATGAACCCTACTGAACAGACCCAAATAAGGAACATCCGATATATATATGTGTGGTCTGCAAACGTGACTGTTCAACACATTAGTCATGTCGTATTGTCGTGATTATTCGATTAAGATGGTCACAACACATTAGTCATGCTGTGATCATACGTGACGTGTCTAAACGTGAACAGTCACGTTTGTTAATGTTACTATTTTTTTCATAATTTAACTTAGTTTGTCGATATTTATCATTCGATCAAGATCTAACGGTTCTAATTACACGTGGCTATGTAATGTGACCAAATCGTTCGCGTGACGTGCCGTGTCGTGCCAAATTTTTAAAAGATGATCATGGTACGGGACACACGAGTGGTCGTGCTGTGACGTATCCAGTCACGCCGTGACTATTTTTAGATCCATATCCGCTATTCCGCTCCGATTTACTAGGAGAAAAAAAAATTATACTTTTATGAAATTTTTGTGCATACCCTTATCAAAATCCTAAATCCACCCTTGATATCAAAGAGTCTGCATCGTCTGCATTAACTCAAAAGAGCATCTTTTGAGTTAACGCATCTCGGCCGTCTGATTTTAGACAGAGCTAATCCGGCCACAGCCTATAATTCAGGAGGCCTTTAATATTAGTGTAGATCTAGTACGCACGAATCTTAAAGTAAATTGGACAGTCCATATACATTAACTCAAAAGATTTTTTTAGTTAATGCAGAGGATACGAATTCGATATCAAAACCCTTAGAGCATCTACATCCCTAAAACTCTTAGAATTTCTAAATAACTGTTAACTGCTTTTAAGAAATTAGAGACTCTGGAGTTTCTAAATGTTCACATCTCTGAAACTAATTTTAGAGTTTCTAATAAGCCACATCATCAGTAAATTAAAATTGATAAGCCACATCAGCAGTAAATTAAATTAATTTTAGCGAATACAGGCCAATTATTTTGCCACGTCAGAGTTTATAAACGATTTCTTAATAAGAAATTATTGAGCAAAATTGCTAAATAAGAAATCCATCTACATCTCTAAAACTGGTTTAACAATTGCCATATCAGATTAGAAACTCTAATAGTTTCAGAGATGCAGATGCTCTTATGCTTCGCATCTCGACTAGTCTCGAATCGGATGATTCGGATCGTGAATCGATGTGACACTAACCACAGCGCCTGATCTCCGCCTATACTAGGTTAATAAATTATACTTTTAAGTCCCATGTTTTTGTGTATAAAACTACATTTCTCTGTGAACCTCTTTTTTCTTTTACAGTGCTGATGTGCCATATTTTAGCGATCTGACTATCATTAAAATGTTGTGAATTCAATTTTTGGAGTTGAATAAGACATGATAGTAAATGAAATGCTGCTCGTTTCTAAATGAAGTATTTTGATTGCATAATCTGAGCCAACAAGCCCGATTAGGTAAGGCCTAGTATTATAAACCTAACAATTGTGACATTACAACATTTGAAAATAAAAAATTTAGCCCAGTAGACGTGTGTATATATTGACAACGCTAGTTGGGCCTGATGTAGTGCACAAATTCAGCCCAAATTGCATTTTTCACCAGGCCTTCCCAAATCTTTTCTCCAAAAGGCTCCCTTTGGGGGTATATTCACGGCAGCTCTCTGGTTATTTTCAGCTTCATGGCCACCCATGACTTGAGTGAATCACTATTATACATAGCGCACTTCGCATCAGTATTTTAAAATTCGATTATATTCGGTGAACATACAGCTGTATATTTCTATTCAGTGTCCGGTTGAATAAAAAATAGTTATTTGGATCGAATATTGAATTCATACTTTAAAAAAATTAAAAAACATTCAAAACTCATTAAAAGAGTTCCGGACTCGAATCCATAACCCATAAATGAGTTCCAACCCTCCAGGTAGGTGTTCTCTTCATGCGTCCTACTCAGAAGTCTTTTATAACCTCTCTACATGCTGTCTTATTGTATTTAAGTACTGTGGGATTAAATATTTAATAAAAAATCCGCATATATAATCTGAATAAGAATCCGCATATTCGGCCGCATACCGTATATGCAGTATGCGGTGGCCTTCTAAATACCGCGTGAGAACCGAATATTAACACTGCTTTGGATTGTATAACGGATCCATATTATTATTTTCAAACTCTAAATAGTCTGTCCAAATTGTTCATTATGATCTCCATATGGAAAATGTGCTTGGATCCCAAATTTGATGCAAATAATGTAGCGCACAAGTCTAATGATGCTTTAATTGTCTTTCTTATGTGTTATGTGAAGTCTTTTGTTCGATCACTTATTTTTTTTTTTTTTTATACAAATATAAAGATGATAGTTTATTAATAATTGTTTACATGGAGATCATGATGAACAATTTGGATTTCAAAATTGTTTATTAATAATTTATTAAAAGTGTTGTATTTTTATTTATTAACTATTGTGAAACACAAAACATTACATGATTTTCAGTAAATAATACTTTCAAAAAAAAGAAAAAAAAAACATTTATCCGCGGCAAAAATTATTACATTTGGTTATGTTTATATATGTAATATTTTGTTTTTGTGAGATTTCATTATACTATATAATTAGTTTTGAATGTTCATATTTTATTTTATTAGCGGATTATTTTAATGTAAGAAACTACCTTAACATTATTTTTAAACTATTTTCTTTTTTACAATTTTTTTAAACAAAACAAGTTTTGTACGAGAAAAAAAATTTGAGTTTCTGAGTTAACTCAGCTGATTTCGACCGATTCATCCGAAATTGATTCGTAAACTAATCGATCTTGATTTTTGGATTGAAATTATGGAGGAGGCAGAGCAGAAATAAATATTTGCATAATTTATGGATGATAACTTTAACTTTGAAAATAGACTAATTGGTTTGAAGAACTTACCCGATTATTTTTCAAGATTATGTGAAGCAGATATCATAGAAAGAATATCAATTTGTACAACAATTATTAATTTTAAAAAATTATGTATTAATAATTTATTTAAAAATTCTTTTTTTTTTATTAACAATTGTGGAATACAAAACATTACATGATATTTAGTAAATGATATTTTCAAAAGAAAGACAAAAAACACACCCTGCCGCAGAAACCATTACATTTGGTTTTGTTCAAATATGTAACTAATTAAATTTGAATGTTCATATTTAGTTTTTAAGTCAAATATTGTAGTGTAAGAAGTGATCTTAACATTATTTTTAGACTATTTATTTTTTACAATTATTTTTTCCTATTTTTTTTAATACAAAACAAATTAAAAAATTTACAAAAAAAAAGTTGCATATCCAAAATTTATTGGTTTCCATAACTTATTGATTATTCTTCGAGATTATGTATATCATAAAAAGTTAAATATCATGATTTAGACCGATTTCATTCAACTGTGGCCGATTTTCAAAGAATTTGAAGAAAATTTAATTGCGCTGAAAGAAAAAGAAATGTCTTGGACGTAGAATTAAGAGGAGGAAGATAGATATGATAAAAAGAAATGTGTTGTGTTTTTAACATTGTATGTATATAGTAGTGTATGACAATTTTAATATTAATTATAAATTGGTAAAACAATTATTAATTTTACAAAATTGTTTATTAATAATTTATTTAAAAATGTCATATTTTTTTATTAACAATTGTGGAATACAAAATATTACATGATTTTCAGTAAATGATCTTTTCAAAAGAAAGAACAAAAAAACTCACACCCCGCCCAAAAAACTATTACATTTGGTTATGTTCAAATTTGTAATATTTTATTTCGTTTGTTTATTTACTTTATGTTCAAATTTGTAATATTTTGTTTCGTACAATGAATGACACCCCGCAACTATGGGCTTGTCATCCAATAGAGGTTCAAGCACGACAAGTATACACTCGAAATATCTTCTCTCTTTTTAAGGACAAATTGAAGAGATGTACTGCACTTTCTGTTTGTGAGATCGAGAAAGAAAGGCTCTACGAGGTAAGTCATGTTACAATTAAGTACAAGTATGAATGGTACAAGCCGAATCGCATGGTTCTCATCGACAAAACTAATGGCAGGGCAGATTGCGAGTGCAAAGGTTTTCAATTCCAAGGTGTTTTATGCTCCCACGCACTTGAGGTGATGCGATTTGTGAAGATGAAACCATTCCTTCCAACACATTACATTCTTAAAAGATGGACACGTGATGCTAATGCAAGCATAAAAAGAGGTACAAACGAGAATAATCTGAAAGGGAAAAGTGACTTGCAATCTGTTATGCGTAATGCCCTAACCCAACGAGTGGAGAGAATTATAGAGGCTGTTAAGTCTCGTGCAGCATATGATATGGCTTGCACAAAATTGGATGAGCTTGAAGAGGGGATAGCAAAAATTGAGCAAGGAATTAAGCAAGCGCCTCATACTACACATAATGCATGGTTGAAAAGAATTCCAATGAATCTCTTCAGTTCTAAGATCCGCCGATCGCACAATGCAAGGGCAAAAGAAAACCTCAGCGATTGAAGTCTCCGGCTGAAGTAAAAAAGGGGATGTGAATGTGTAGTTATTGTCATAGAAAAGAGGATCACAACATGTCTACTTGTCTGAAGGTAAAAGTGTTTGTTACTAAATTCTTCTAAATATTATATAGTTTGATTTTACTAATATTTTCATTCATATTTCCCAATTGTAGAGATTAAAGGCTCAAAGTTCATTAAAGCTTCAAGAACAAGCTTTTGGAGCGCATGATCTTGAAGACAACAATGAATACAACAACGAGCGTGAAAGTGAATATGACAACATGTCTACTTGTCTGAAGGTTAGCAATATTTGTTACTAAATTCTGTTAAATAATTGATAGTTTGATTTTACTAATATTTTCATTCTTATTTCTCAATTGTAGAGAATGTTGGCTGAAAGTTCATTCAAACAAGTTTTTGGAGTGCATGATCATGAATACAACAATGAATGCAACAACGAGCGTGAGAGTGAAAATGACAACTTGTATTAACAATGTTTATTTTAGTATAGAAGGGATAGTAATATTTTGGTATAGAAAGGAATAGCTATATTTTGGTATAGAAAGATATAGATATATTTTGGTATAGAAAGAAGAGTAATATTTTGGTGTTAACGTATTGCTTGTATACTGCCATTTAGTAATGTTTTATCGATCACTTGTTTACTATGTTATATAATGGTACAAATGATTAGAGTAATGAAAAAATTAAATAAATTACAATCATAATAAATAGAATCTTAAACTACAAGAAAAACTTGAGTCTGGAGAATATTAAAAACCAATCTAGTCCAGTTAATTATCTCTCTCATGGTACTGATCACACATACCTGAGAAAGATAAGTGAATACAAATTGTTGCATAAATGAAGTTTCAGTCGTTGAGGTCTTCTTTCAGCCTATAATGTTTTAAGTGTATTCAAACATCAGCCTAGCTGACTCATTACCATAACATGTTTAAATTAAGAGACAAATTGCAAGCCCCAAGTTCTTACATAACAAAAAATAAATTAGAAAAGAGTTAAATTGCAAACTCCATTTAAACGAATTCTCAAATTGGCATTTTATTGAGCAATTTTTGGACAAAACTGAAGTAAGAATTCTCTATTTACACCAATTCTCAAATCAAGAGAAACAATGGCAACATATCTTAAATTAATAAAGAGGATAGCACAAAATCGGGTTAAGTTTTTACCAGCGGAGGCGCTGAGCCGGGTGAGGCAAGGCATAGTTAGATGAGGTCGCATGGCTGGGACGAAGGCATGGCTGAGGCGAAGAAACAAAGGTTAGAGCTAGGGCGACTGAAGAGAGATGAGCCGGGCAAGGCAAGGGTTAGGGCAACGCCGCGGCTGAGGAGAGATGAGAAAGAGAGCAGCGGGGGGCTACGGCTAGACGAAAGCGAACGAGAGAGAGAGGAGCACGTGGGGTGGGGGGTTGTCTAACGAAGGCGCTGACGGAGGATTATAAGACATCTCCCATCTCTGTTCTCCGTTTTCTCTGATCAAGCGCTCCATCTCACACGAATATTAAAGTAGATCTAATGGTTTAAAATTGTTATTTAGTTTGAAATGACACTAGAGTTATATTAGCCAGACTCAATAGTAAATACAATGTTGGTATCATATGATTTTTCTAACTAGTATGACAAACATTGGTCAAAATCAAAATAATATTCATAGAAAAATAAAAATAAATCCGAAAAATAAACCATAATCACTAATTTATTATATTTATTTGTTATTTTATTTTTTCAATAGTATTGCTACTCATTTATGCTCCCATCAACACCACAACCTAGCTACTCTTTTGATCACATTAATTTAACAAACATATCATGCTCTTAATTATATTTCTTGTCTCGCTCTCTCTCTCTTTTTTTTAATTACCTTATCATCTCTCAAGTCCTTTTAAAACTCAAATGCCTCTTATTCAAGTAAATCAAAATTTAATGACCCCACTTGAAATCATAACTTTGAATAACATGGATAATAATGTATTATTTAGACTGCATGGTAATATTTTATTGGGGTTTATTATGTTTATACATGTTAGTAATAGTTTTGCAGTATGGATAAAAAAAATTATTATGTTGCAATATGGATAAAAAAACTTAAATGATCAGAGTCACGTATGATCACGGCACGTTTAGGCATGGCGTGACCATTCGCATGCCGTGACTACCCCTTAACATTTTGGTCATGGCACATCACGGCACGTGAAAAATTAACTTAGTCATGGCACGGCATGAGACCAAAGTCACGGCGTGTTAGTCGTGGCACGGCACGGCACGTTTTTTCCGCTCCACAGAGAACAAACATTTACTTGAGATTTTCTCATTTTAAAGCGGGAATTTTACTGTGTGGCCCTATGCTGTGTGAAATCTTAATGCTAATTAAACGATTTTGATTGGACATTGAACCGAATTTAGTCAAAAGTCCATTGAATTGCCCACAATTTCTTTAAAAAAAAGATGAAATGTAGAATTCAAATGTCTCTCTATGCATATTGATATTGCTAATGTCTTGTTTAAATACCTATATTTCTGGAAAAACTTGGTCACATTTTATATATCTCATATAATGCTAGACATTAGCGTTCTTCGTAAATATGGAAAAATAATGAAAATTTGCTCAAAGTTTAAACTTTGTTTTTCAGTGTTTTAACAAAATTTAAAAGAAAGCGATTAAAAAAATAAAATGAAATATTGTCCCTTGAACTTGAAGAAAGGCCATCTTTGTACCAAGATGCAAAACCCTAGTCCGTTGGATTCTCACCTATCACATGAATTCACGAGTTATCTTTGCTTCTCTTCACCGACAAAACAACTACACACACAACACCAGAAACCCTGCTTCCCGCTTCCTCCAAACCCTAAAAAACCCTAGCTCCACCATGTCAACTCTGACCAACATAGACGTCGATCCGGACGAAACCCTATGCAACCCCTTGGATGCGGCGGCGCCGTCGCCGTCTCCACTGGATATGCCCAGTCGGGTGCTCGCCGGAGTGACGCGGGTGGAGCGGGCGTGGGCCCACTGGAGAGATCTTGGAGCGCCGCGGTTCATGGTGGCACCCATGGTGGACAATTCGGAGCTTCCTTTCAGGATGCTGTGCCGGAAGTACGGTGCTGAGGCGGCTTATACACCAATGCTTCATTCGAGAATTTTCACAGAGAATGAGAAGTATCGGTCCATGGAATTCTCTACTTGCAAGGTTAGAGGGTTGAATATTGTTTCCATTTGTCAAATTTCCAAATTCCAATTAGTTTAATGTGAAAATGCAGCTCTTTTGTTCTGCCCTGCCTGCTTGATATGAATTATTAATCAAGTAACATAGGTAGAATTAAATCAATATTGTTTTGCTTGTGCTTGGTTTAGGAGGATCGGCCACTATTTGTTCAGTTTTGTGCAAATGACCCCAAAATTTTGTTGGAAGCCGCGAAAAGGGTAGAAGCTTATTGTGACTATATTGACATTAATCTCGGGTTAGTTAAACATTTAATTGTTATTCATCTCCATTTTTACTAATGGAAGACTTTAGGAATATTAATTATTTTCTTTTATTATTCAGTTGTCCTCAAAGGATTGCGAGACGTGGCTACTATGGTGCATTTCTAATGGAAAACCAACCTCTTATAAAATCCCTTGTAGAAACTCTAGTTCTAAACCTTGATGTACCGGTCTCTTGTAAAATACGTATTTTCCCTAATTTAGACGACACCATAACATATGCGAAAATGTTAGAGGAGGCAGGTTGTTCCCTTTTAGCTGTACATGGCCGTACCAGAGACCAAAAAGACAGCACTAAGTTTAAGGCCGATTGGGCCGCGATACGGGCTGTAAAGCAAGCCCTAAGAATACCAGTCTTAGCTAATGGAAACATTCGCCACATGGTGGATGTCAATTCGTGCTTGGAAGAGACTGGTGTGGATGGTGTACTGTCAGCTGAGACACTTCTCGAAAACCCTGCGCTTTTTGCCGGTTATAAGACAGTTGAGTGGAGAGAAGAGGGAGATGAAGAAGGGGATCTGGACCAAGCTGATTTGGTGGTAGAATATCTGAAATTGTGTGAGAAGTACCCAGTACCATGGCGAATGATAAGATCACATGTGCACAAAATGTTAGGTGATTGGTTTAGGGTTCACCCTGAGGTTAGAGAGGAGCTAAATAAACAATCGATACTCACATTTGAGTGGTTGTATGATATGGTGAGGCGCCTCAGGGAGCTTGGAAAGGGGGACCCGCTTTATGGTGGAAGTAATGTTGTTGTTGATAGACTTGCAGTTAATGCTGCTGCGGGTTGAAAGCAGTGTGGACTGTTATGTGTTTCTTGGCAAATATAGCACCTTCTGATTTTTTGCGGCCCGTGTTAAAGTTCTATCAAAGGCTGTTAATGAAATAAATATGATATTCAAGATTCTTGTAGGTCCTTTTGTATGTTAGGATTTTAGAATCCTGTAATGCTAAAAATCAACGGCACAGAATGTAACTTTAGCTTAAACAATTTTGATTTACTGATTTATAATATGATTTGTTTGGGGTTTTTATAAATTCTTACTGAATTGTTTTACTACCATATGTTGCACTTTATTTTTTATTGCCCCTTGTATATAGCGAGCTAGTGATGAGTGCTTGATATCAACTTTTTACAAGTAGTCCCCATGTCACTCTTTACTCCACTATTTTCTTCTACTTTGTTTTTTTCATACTATTTATCAAACTTAATAATCATAACCATTTTTCTATAAAAATTAGAAGATTCACGACACACACATTGATAACCTTTCATTGCATAATCCATAACTTGAGAAGATGTAAAGCCCAAAATAACAATCCTACATTACAGGCCCAAACTTGAAACCAAACCTCCGGCCTGTTCAATAATCCTCGTTTGCTCATAAACATGCTTCCTTCAGAAACCAAAACTACCAGAATTCTCTCTGTTTTCCTTCCCTTCTCTTTTTCTCACTAAAGCATTTAATTCGAAATCTTTACAACGGTTCTCTTTTTCTTCACCCTCCACATGGTGGTAAGGGATCATCGCAAAGCCCGGCATTTCCACTAAACCAAACTGCTGGTAATGGCGTTTCATGTCGTGGAATGTGCCCGGTAAGCTCATTGCCCGACACGTCAAACTCTGTCAACTCTTCAAGATCAAGTAACCCATTTGGTATTTCACCTAACAAGCCGTCGTTGGCCAATCTTATCTCTTTTAGTGCTGACATTTTTGCCATGCTCTCTGGAATCCTACCACCCAGCGGGTTATAAGAGAAATCCAATACCTCTGCCACCTGCATTGCCACGAACTCACCAATATTCTCATCAATTCCACCGGTGAAACCATTTCGAGACACGTCTAATGTTTTGTACTGTCCAAGTGCTTCGCTTACTCCTTTGTCTAGCACCGGCAAAAGCGGTCCATAGAAGTTGTTATATGACAAGTCTAGGTCCATTAGCATAGCTAAGTTCCTGAACTCATTTGGGATTGTTGAACGGATTGCGTTTCGAGAGAGGTTTAGAAAAGTGAGACCTGTCATGTTACCGATCCACCAAGGTAACTCACCGGAGATGTGATTATTGGATAGATCCAATGCTGAAATGGAGCTTGCCAACCCGAGCCAGTCTGGTAGTGGGCCCATGATGCCAGTTTCTGATAGCATTAGCCTGAAGATACTCGTTTCCACTAACCAAGCTGGTAGGGAGGTGAAGCCAATTGGATTATTGCAGAGGTCTAATGACTGGAGGTTATGGAGGTTTGCAAACTCGTGAGGAATCGGCCCAGAGATGCGGTTTCTGGCTAGGTCTAGGGTTTGGAGATTTTTCAATTTGCCGACCGAAGAAGGGATATTACCAGTGAGCCGGTTATTAGCCAAGAAGATGTCATTGAGTGTGGTTAGGCCTCCAATCGAGCTCGGGATTTTCCCACTTATTGCATTGTTTTCAAGAACAAGCTTTTGGATTCTAGGAAGGTATCCAATTGATTTAGGTAGTGCACCCGTTAAGCGATTGTATGAAATCCGGCAAAATTGGATGGATAGCATACCCGAGATGGAAGCTGGAATGTTACCAGTAAGATCATTTTTGTAAAGATCAAGGACTATGAGTCTTGTGAGGTTCCCAATCGAGGATGGGATATTGCCTCTGATCCGGTTCTCTGACAAGTCAAGATGTGTCAGTCTATGAAGCGATCCGATATTCTCTGGTATTGGATCTGTTAAGATGTTGTCATGAAAATCAAGTTTTTCAAGAAACTCAAGCTTCCCAATGGATGTTGGGATACCACCAGTGAATTGGTTCTCGAAAAGAGCTAGTTGAATCAGTGATATGGAGGAGAAGATAGAAGGAGGAATGCGGCCTGAGAGGTGGTTAGAATTGAGAAAGAGCCGCCTGAGACGACGTAACCTTGAAAGAGACGGTATGGGCCCGGTAAGCTCATTGGATGAAAGTAGGAGGTCGGTAAGGCGTGAGAGGCGCCCAAGTGAAGCCGGTATGGGACCAGTGAGCCGCTTTAGGTTCGTTAAGTCGAGAACATGTAGATGAGAAAGTGAACCAAGTGCAGGTGAAAGGATGCCGACTAATGAGGCATCAGTTACAAAGTCTGGCCCAGAGGTTAATCCTGGTCGTGTAAGGTTCACAACACGGCCGGTGGCTGGGTCACATGCAATGCCGGCCCATTTGGTACAGCAGTCAGTGGTGTGATCCCATGTTTCTAGAAGGCCTGATGGGTCTGTGGTGATGCAGGTCTTGAATGCGAGTAGCGCTGATCGGTCGGTGCGGTGGCATGCAATGCAATGATTGAATAATGTGAAAGAGAGGAGAAGTATGAGTTTGGATGAATAAATGTAGGTATCCATGTTGGGTTTAAAGAAACTTGCGTGGATTTTATGTTGTCTGCCCACAAAGGGTATTTGCTTATGTTTTAGAAATGACATTGACAAGAGAAGGGTATGAGAAAAGAGATTTAACCTCATTAAGAGATTAATTTAAATATGCGTGAAAATGGCAACCATGTCTGAGGGGCAGGTAAAGAGAATTTGCTTCTTGCTGCCAACAAGGAGGGAAGAAACAGGGGAAAATTTAAAGTGGAGCTCTGCTTTTCTTGTTCTCATCTTTTTTTTTTTTTGAATGATTTCTTGTTCTCATCTGGTACCAAATAGTGTAGTGGGTTTTCATTGTGAACAGATAGCATTGAACATGCCAACATGGCGTGTATAAATGTTAACCTAAAAGTGAAAAGTGATAGCCAAAATTATGATGTGAAATAGTGAGAGAGAGAGAGTCTCATAAATGTGGTTGAAGGTACTATACTAATATCCAATATGGAAAGCAAATTATGTTTTGTTTTCAAAAACTAAAAGTATTTTGCTAGAAGGGAAAAAAAGTTCACATCAAAGCTAAAGTATAATTTCCTTACCGCTCTTTCCCTTTTCTTTTTAAGAACTAGTCTTTATTCCAGTGGTAAAGTCACGTGGTCTCTATGTAGAAGGTCATAGTTCGAAATTCAGATGAAGAAAATATTTTATTGTAATAACAAGAGTATTAAATAGTTTGGTGGTTTGATATCTAACTCCACTAAAGAAAAAATTATTTTAGTTATAAAGCCCACTTTTTGAAATAAAATATTTCCCTCAGAAAAGGTTGTGGGCCCACAAGACATTTTGCATTGATTAATGGCTCATGTGATGATTAAAGAAGAGAGTAAAGAGCAAACAAATTGGGGAGCCAGTGGAGACAGATAGTTAATTGCGCTGCTATTTTGCCATATGGCTATGATTTATTTAAATTTAACAAAACATTCTGATTACACTACAACGAAGCAGCAGAGTGGAATACAGTATGCTCTGTACCTTTTTTAATTATAGCATGGAATCATGGATAATGTGGTCTCTTAAGTAATTAATGTTGCCAGAAGTGCATTTCATGCTCCCTGGGTGTAAATGGGTCCCACATTGGACTTTCTTCTGACCTCTTTTGACTATCTTAGTATATTTTGGTTGGTTTTTTTTTTTTTTTTTTTTTTATATTTTGGTGAGTTTAATTTCAAAACTGATTGAATTGATTTAAAATAACGAATTCAAATTGTTGAGATCAATTTTCTCCGCAAGTAATATATATGCATGCAATATTAAATATTCAAATTAATTTAGTATAAGTTAAACGTTAAAAAAATAATGAAAAATAAATATATTAAAATTAACTTGCAAATATTGTTTTTATCATTTGATTTTAGACTAAATTAATTTGAAAATATATAAATTGATTATTTGAAAATCAGTGTTTTTTGAATTTTTTTTTTATTTTATTTAATGAAAAACTGTGATTTTCAAAAATTCTAAATAAATAGTAAAAAATTTCCAAAAAATGTAAAATTTGGTTACCAAGCACATATCAAAAGATTATGTTGAGAAGTTCGGATCGACTATCTGAACTTTGAAAATGAAGATATGAGCGGAAAGTAAAATACCCTCTTTACTTCCCAAAGCACCGTAGCATCACTCTTTTAACAATTTGGTTTCGACATTTAAAGTCAATTTAATATATTTCAGAGTTAAATGTACCAAAAAAACCTTGGTGAACACCCTTGTTCTATTCTTTTTATTCTACGGATATTTTCAGCTCAAACAAAATAATTATCGTCATATTGTTTGCTTTCACATCTTTTTTTGCCGCCTGCAAGTGTTTTTCTGCGCGCATGTATGCTTTGATATTAAATTGTGTACAAGTTTGTGTTACTTTAGTACAGAACTCAGGATATATGTTTTAAGCTGCAATTGTTATCAGATCAAAATTGTGATTAATATCTGACATTACAAATAGTGGCTCTACACATGCTAATTGCAAACATAAACATGATAACGCATATCTTGATTCTATTTTATGCTTAATAGTTAATACACATATACAACTAAAGCATCTGCTATGTCTTTTACTAATTTCGGATATTATTAATTAGAAACGTTAAAATAATAAATTACAATTATTCATACAGAGTTTCTACAAACCTATTTACCAGTACCCTATCCTCACTGCAAGAGAGTGAGCTGCTTGCTTCTACATCATAAGTTACTGCAAAATTCTATAACAGAGGTAAATACCATACGAGAAAGAATAAATAATCTAAGAAGCTCCAATAAAGCAATAATTAATAATTAATTACCAAGACTAATAAACAAAAATCTCAGGCCTCCAATCAGACTTCTCGGCACAAAGCATCCCTTCCTGATCCTTGGAGAACGTCAATTGCACCTCCCAATGCAACGATTTCAACAAAGTTTCTACTTCACTAACTGTTGAAGGATCATCACGAACTATAATTTTGCCGCCTGGCCTCGCTATTCGATCTACTTCTACTACCACTGTTAGAATCGGACACCTGTCATGTTGATGTACTCCAATCAGTAAAGCTTTGAAACATTATACAAAGACAATGAATGGAAATCTATTATACCTGTCTCTAATCTTTGAGAATAAGCGGTCAGCATGCAAAAGGTCATATGTTCTTGGATAGGTGCTAAATGATTCACACCAGTCATGGTACATGCCAAACAGCCCCCTTTCATATATTATTGGCAGTGTATCTGGCGCATCGACATTTACCACATTCATAACCCATACCTTCTGATCTTTCAACGCTGCTGCAAACCTAAAGCAATTAAACACCCATTGTCAATAAAGCTGCAAATTGTCATTCTTTTAATTTATACACTTGTAACGACTAGAATTTGTGCTTTTACCCTCCATAGACTGCTCGCATGTCCATGACATTTCTGACGCGAGACCAGTTGATGCCAAAGCCTGAAAGGTATGACTTTGAAACAACACGCTTCCAGTGCTCTGTGTCAGTTGAAAAATCTTCATTTGGCGGTTTACCATAGATACCGGCTTGAGAGTTACTTAACCAGTAAGGAGGATCCTGCAACCGTCGGGGCCAGTCTTGCGGCCAGCTGGAGCCCCTATCTGATTCATTTGTTGGTATCTTGTGCATGCATGTCTTCAATGGGATGTACCTACAAAAAGAAATATTTTATTCTGGTAACAGAGAAATTGTATTCTGACAAGGAACACTTTCACTGATAAGTGAAAGTGTTCCTTGTACATAGGTATGGTTTCAAGCATAGTGACAAATGAATTATTCCGGTTCGGTTCGGCAAGGTAAAAAATTCGTGATTCGGGAATAATTCGGGTATAATTCGGGAATGATTCGGAATTATCCGGACAGTTCTACAAGGGAGCAAAAAAAAGAAAAAAAAAGTTCTGGAAAAAATTCGGGAATAATTCATAAAATTCAGGAAAAATTCGTAAAATTCACGCGAATAATTCTGTCGAAGTTCGGTCAACCGAATAATTCAGCGTTCGCACCAAAAAAACGAATTATTCGCGAATCTTGTGACTATGATTTCAAGAGGAAACAACTAATTGAACCACGGAATAATTTGGTTTCACAAAAGGAAATGTAACTGAATAAAACTTTAACCACACAAAATAAAAACGCCCATTGGGTAATTTGCAGCAGTTAAAAAAGATTTAGATGATAGGAAGAAATGCTTCTGGTAGAAAAAGCATGACAAAGGTTTTTGGCTTTAGAGTTTATAGTAAGTTAAAATTTTGTACCATGCTGCATTTGGGTCATCATTTTCTTCACACATGGGAGGGTTCTGATGCCGCCTCTCTGTGTAGCACTCATTGGAAAGCGGTTTGCGAAAGAATGCCGCACCAATGCCGTTGAGCCGGTCCTTCTTGATCGTGACAAGATCCCAACACATTGATTTTGTCAGAGATTTCATGGCTGCAAAATTTAGGTAGAATATTAAGGAAAATTATATATCATTTCCCCGTAATTACATTTAATTGTGCTGGCAAGTCAACAAGCCTTGTAGAAATTACCCTTCCAAATCTCGACATCTTCCTCCAGCTTTTGATAGACAGGAGTTGCCGACCATACAAAGTATCCCCCAGGGCGCAGTACACGGTTCAGTTCCAACAGTAGCCTACCACCTGTATCATTTAATAGTCTCATCAGCTGGCAAAGGGCAATTTGGAAATATCCAATTTCAAAAGGTTCCCCCTTTATGGAATTAAAAGAAAATTAGTGGGCACATATGCCTTTGTCCAGTGAGACATGTGCTCCACATATACCAATATGCGGAGCACTAAGAAACTAGCATATTGTAGAATGCAAGTATTTTTCACTCTCTATATAGGGTTTTTTCTTAAAGGGATATGCAAATGTGTACTAATACCAAATCAATTCTCTATTCCACTAATACGAGTCAACAAGTACTATTAAAATAAAACACCCAGTGAGAGAGAAGAAATTACCATCAACATGCCAAGGGACACGACACCTGGCACAATGAACAATATCAAACACATTTCCAGGGAACTGGAGGCGGTGGGCCCCCATGACAGCTGAAATGGCTGGAATGCCCCGCTCAAGTGCCAGCTGTACCTGTGCCTCATGCTCATCCTTGGGAGCAAATGACAGCGTGAGAACGTCTCTCTCAAACAGGTACCCACCAAAGCTGGCGACCCCACAGCCGACATCTAGTACCACTCTCGTGTGCTTTCCCCATGCGATCCCTTTCACCGACTAAACAACACCATGGCGTCAAATAAAGAGATTAAAAAAATAACTTTATTTAACTAATTAAAATAAAGAATTACAAGGAATAGGCAAAATTTTCCTGGTCATCTAGTCAGTTTAGATTGATAAGTAATACCTCTTGAAGGAAGTCAATGTAATGCAAAGCACCATGTATGAACTGTGTGCCACCTCCTGGGAAAGAAAGGTACTGGCCTGAGACCTTAACCCAGTTCTGGTGTCCCTTAACCTCTGCAAGCTTAGTATGAGGCACATTGTTGTACCAAATCTACATACAAAGAAATAGACACAATAATCATTACAGAAACCAAGAAAGACAGACCACATCAATTCCAGAAAGAAAAGAAAATGAAAAATAATTACCCTATCTCTACTCTTAGGCCACTCAACAGATCTCCTGTAGCCCTTTGGCAGAGGGACGAGACAAGTTGGGGCCTCTTCGGGGCAATGCCGCTCCCTATGCTCATAATGCCGGTAATTTTCTGGCTTTAGCTTCTTAATCGCCTTCAAGTTATCTAAACATGGGATGTAGTCAGGCCCTGTGGTGGCATTACATAACTTCCAATCATACTCTTCAGGGTGTTGTTCTATATCATCCGATTGCAATCTCTCTATTTCACCATGCTCGGCCCGTCTCTCCTTCTCCTTGTCAGATTGGTCAGCCTGTGTGGCCCAAGGCCTCTTCTCGCCATAGCTCTCACTATTGACCTCCTTTCTATCTTCGTCAGTTGTATGGATCTGTTCAGCTGAGCTATTTTCATTGGTTTCTTCGGTTTCAGATTGTGACTCAGTTTGTTGTTGGTTTTCGTTATTGGTTTCATCCTTTCTCTCCTCAGTGTCCTTCTGATTTTCATCAGACACCTATTTTGATAAGATTGACATATAATGAGATGCACTAGATAATTTTAGTTTGATCTTATAAAAAACTTGTGGATCTAGGCAGTATCTTATTATTTTGGGAAATTACTGGATTTATTGTGAGATGGAGATTAATTTTACTAATTATCTCTTGGAAAAGCATAACACAGTTATTGCCCTCATATAAAAATTGAAAAATAGCTAATTAAAGAAGAAAGTAAATAAAAACCTTTGAAAAAGGAAGCTTTATACAAACTCACTATAAACCTTAATTACAAACTTCTCAGGAAATAGCTTGATAATTCAAGATTTACTATGCAACGTGATACTAGTTCAAGGACGTAATTAATGCAACTGCAATGGGGAAAAACATAAATACAAAAGCCTAAATGCCTGAGTTTGGCGATACGACAAGCCAAGAAAAGAAAAGGGAGGAATACAGTGAGATCAAGCAGGTACAGAAAGTACCAACTTGTGACAGTACTGGAACAGATAGGTACAGCATCCTCGTGCTGCAATCTGTTGTACTAATTGTAGGAGCGATGTCAGATGCAGCAAAACATATTTTGGAAGTAGCCGTTGAGTTCGCCAATCATGACTTAGTCTTTTTTTTTTTTTTTTTGAAACCAATCATGACTTAGTCAAACGGTATTTTTAAAAAAAAAAACAGAGAGAGACTTGGTCAAACGGTAAAAAGAAAGAGAAAGAGAAAGAGAAGAGGATGGGCAGATCATTGAAATTGGGTTGTTTGCGGGCCAATATATCATCCTGATGAGATATAACCCAAGAGACTCACAGGTGGAACCAAGTCACAACGCAAGTGGCTGAAGAAGGCAAGAGACAGACAGGTAGACCCACCAAAAAATGAATGAATTACTGAATACTCTTATCCAGACCAATGTGAGATGTAATTTACCCAATTTACTCACTCAGTTAATGTGAGATGTATAACTCACAATAATATTACAAGCGAGACAATGTAATGTTGAATGAATTACTGAATACTCTTATCCAGACCAATTCAAAAATTGGTAACATGTTATCAGAAATCCCAGTAAAATCAGCCAAATTGTTTATTAGATCTTAATAAGCAGAGAAAGAAAAACCTGTTCTATGGTCTCACTGGTCTGTCCCCCGTTTTCGTCTTGCTTGTCATCCTCTCTGGACTCACTTTTCTCTGTTGTCTCTGTATCTTGACGCCTGTCATCTTCAGTTGGTTGCTGCTCGTCATGCTCCTGCTGGGCCTCATCATGGTGCTTCTGCTCCTCCTCCATGCCACCGTCGAGGCGGCTCTCTTCCTTCAGCTTCTGCTTCAGATTCACTTCTTGTTCGTGCACTTGGTTGGAATGTTGATCAGATGTTTTGTTTTCTTGTTCAGTCTCTTCTTCTTGGCGGTTTTCGCCTCCATCTGTTAAATGAAGTGATGAAGTTGAGGAAAATTAGAAAATCAATGAGACATTTTAAATGATGATCACACTTCAGGGCCTTTAACTCTAAATGAGACATAAACAGCACAACAAATAATTGAAAAAAAAAAAAAGAAGAACAAAAATCTTAAAGGAATTGGTATAGTCTTTTGCTTAATATAGAACAAAGATTAGAGAAAATATCCTTTCTTTTTGTCAATTTCTCAGGTTTAAATCACTATGGAACAGCAATTTGACACTGAAGATCCTTTCTTGTATGTCAAATTGTCAGTAAATAATGGTTTTAATGCTCAATTAAATCTTATATTAAACAAATCCACAACTTAATTTAAAAACTCCAGTATCCAACCTCCACGTATGCAGGTGATTGGTGGAGATTACAAGTCCATGCATCACACATTAAGCAGACTACATAAATTATTACTTTAATAGTGAAATGCCACAGGCATGAATCCCTCAGAAAAAAAAAATATATATTATCTGGCACAATGAAGCACAGGAAAACCTGAGTTCCATGTAAAACTAACATTGAGGAATTGGGAATGATCATCATAGAGCCTTTTTTTTTAAAAACAAAACATAACCAGCTTTGCTGCCAGCTTTCATTAATACATTGTATAGCTCAAGATGTGATCTTTTAATAGAAGAACAAAACAAAAGAAAGAAAATTACCTGTTTCACCTTCATTCTGCTTCTCCCGATCCTCAGACGACACCTCTTGTTGCAACTCCTTTGGCTGGCGCTCAGCTTGCAGTACCTCCACTTCCACCTCCTCCTTTTTCCGCTCCGGATCGGCCTCCTCTCCATTGCTCTCGCTACCTTCGCCCTCCCGATCCTTTATGGTGTCCTTCTCGACCGTATCTTTTATGGTCTCCTCCGGAAGCTCCACTTGCGTGTCATCCATCACCGGCGGTGGGTCCGAGTCCGCGAGCGAGAGCGCGCGAGATTTGTGGCTCGGGCCACCAGATGACGTGGCACCGGATGGAAAGATCGAGAAGGAGCCAAGAAGCCACGCTCCGGCGATGCATATTATGACGAAAATGGCGGTAGTGAGGTAGTAGGCATAGGGGTAAGAAGAAGACGGAGAAGAGGAGAAGGAGCGCTTTCCACCCCTGGCATTTCGGTTGAACCCCCCCATAGCTGAATAATTCGATTTGGATGTCTGATTGGGGTTTGTGATTTAAGGGAATGTGGGATGAGGGGGGGAAGAGAGAGAGAGAGAAGGTGACTGAATCAATAATCTCTGCGTTAACGCACCGTTTGTATTTAATCCAAACCGTTCGTTACATATTAGCATGAATCTCGAAAGGACCCGGATTCTGATCGGACGGTCCGGATCTATACTCCAACGGTACGGTAATGTAGAAGCTGCGGGCTCGAGGTGACTGAATTCGAGAGAGGAGAGAGAGCGCGCGCGATTCTCGAAAGGAAAATGCAAATATAGAAGAATTAAGTCCTCTCCAGTTCTACGGTCGACCAAAGATACCCGACAGCGAATACTGTTTTCATGTTAATTGTTATGATCTATGGTTGAAATTTATCATTAACGTTGGAGTATATAAATTACTGGATTCGTCCGTTTCACAAAAACGGAGAGAATCTAGCAGAGAACTACTGAAGGCTAGAGGTGTACGGCCATTTTGTTAGTATGACCGACACCTAAGAATAGTAGTATGTGGAGCCCACTTTTCAGTTGCATATGATGTAACTATGATATTACCGTTGATTATCCATCAGAATATTGTTTTTTTTAGATAATCCAGAAACTAACCATATGATCGTTATTTCATTTCTTGTTCTTGTTTTGTAAATTTTGGATTCCTTGTTAGAAAATACATGCTCTTGTGAGACAAATTCTTATCATCTTAGGGACCTTAATTTTTTAGCTCGAATCGAATCTGGTCCATCCGTTATATATTAACACGAATTTGAAAGAGTCGGTACATTACAGATTTGGACCGAATTCAGATCCAACTGTCCGAATTGAAACTTAAACAGTGGCCAGTGGAAGTCACGCGTAAAATTAGTGACCATTAATTAAAGGCCCCAAAATGGTACTTCCATTAAAAATTAAAGACAAAATATCCGAGTTCCTGGAATATTATTAATTTATTATTATGACATATGAGCTGGCAGAGGACCCACACTGCAGTGCCATTGAAATCAGATCTGCCCTGCAGGCTGCAGGATCAGATGCAGCTACCGCCTTAGTTAACTCCAAGTGTATTAACAAATCATATATTACAATATTTAGCTAGATTATATATTATTAGCCAAAATGATATAAAAGTGTTAATGAATATGTTTTATTGTTTGAGAAGTTAGAATATTTATAAACAAGGCGGTTCTTCTTAACTTTTAATTTTTGTCATTTTTCTAACAAATTAGTGACTATCACCACACGATATGTTTGTCGTCGTCTCTTTCATAACAAGATAAGCTGCAAACTGGTACTATGAATATTAGTTGATTTGTCAAATTTCTTTTCTAACAACTTATTATACGTACTATTTATTTTCACTAGTGTTTTGATTTATTTGTTTTTAGGGCTTAGAGCATCCTCTTTTTTACATTTTTAAATAGTAAATAGATTATAAAAAATATATAAAATGTGAACTACAATTACATTTTCGTACAGATATCATGCATGAACTGTTCATATTGATTATTTAGACTTTAAAAGTCGAAATATTGGTTCATAGTACAAACCAATATACACTATGCATAGTACCTTAGCCTCACTCATTTATGAAATTATCATATTTTATGTTGTTATGTTAGAGAAATTATATCATGGTAACATTACACACAAAGTAGATAATACACAACATGATTGATTTCCATTTGAAAAATTCTCAGCTAAATCAAGAAGCTACACAGATCGCTACAAAGAAAGCACTGCAAAAATTCAACGACCAGTGTCAAAGTGCTATACTGCTATACCACCGACATCATCAAGTGGCATCAAGTGGGCCGGTCGCAGCAAATGAATGGATGGATACCAAAAGATTGGGTAAATACCTCTCCGGTACCGTCAAAAATTCCCTTCACTTTACGGTTTGAGATTAACTCCCAGCCGCTTTGAGATTCGGGCTGACGGAGGGGGCAGTATTATTGGGCTTTGAGATTCGTTCCAAGTTAAAATGAACGGTGAAGATTAAGTAATTGTGAAAGATTCCCTATTACGGTACCGGAGAGATCTGAATTCTTTCTAGATGCAGATCGCCGTGTTAAGAATTCATAAATGCTTTTCAGGCGAAGCTCCACGAAGAAATTAATTTGATATAAATCCACTTTTACAGTTTACTTTCTCTTTTGTATTTTTGAAATGGACACAATTTATTACTGGAGACGCAAGGAAGAAATCTTTATTTGTTTTGCAACAAAATGTTCTCCAAATATTTAAAAAAAAAATTCAGATTTTTTTGTAAGATCAAGTTTGGTTTTTGGCAATGAATGCGGTACTAAGTTAATTAGGTCTTGCATTTTGTTTTTTTTTTTTTACTTCTGGTTGAAAACAGGGCAGGTCTGATGAACTACAGAATTATCTGATTCACTTTAAGATCCGTGCACACTTAATAAATTAACGCGAGCGCGTACGAATGTTAAAACGGAAATGCTTCGTTTCCAAGCTTCAAACAAACTATATAAAAATCAGACCCTCTCGCATGTTAAAAATCTTCTATTGACATGGAAGACATTAAAAGGGAAAAAAAAATGTTACGACCGTAATCTATATTTAATACCAAATGAGTTAATGGTGGTCAATGGGGTGAAAACGAAGCGGATAGTGGTAAAATTATATTTATATTTCTTTTTAAGTTTTCAAATACGGATAATAGATACAGATACAAATTAGATCAAATATTTATTACAAAAATATAAAAATATTATGAAAAAAATACTAAAATTCATAATATTTATCTAATTATAATTTTTTTTTCATAATATATATTAAATTATATGGTATATATCTATTATTCAGATGTGAATAATTGAAACGTAAAATCATATCAATATTTATATTCATACGGATATTTAAATATTAGATATCTATGTCTAATTTTTCGAAGATGAGGGTTCAAATGAACCATTATTTTTGTGCTCCAATATGCTCCACATCATTTATCTCCATTTTCAAAGTCCGAACAGTCGATCTGAACCGCTCAACATGATCTTCACAATAAAATATGCTTGGATACCAAATTTTATATTTTTTAGAATTTTTTTACTATTTTTTTAGATAGGTACAAAATCACTTTTTAAGGAGATTCTGGACCATCCGATAAAGTGATATTGTACCTATTTAAAAAAATAGTAACAAAATTCTAAAAAATATAAAATTTGGTCTCCAAACATATTTTATTATGAAGATCATGTTGAGCGGTTCGCATCGACTGTTCGGACTTTAAAAGTAGAGATAAATAATATGAAGCATATTGGAACACAAAAATTATGGTGCATTTGAACCCTCATCTTTTCGAATACGGATCAATTATACCGTTTTAATCTCGAGAGCAGCTTGGGTCCGATGCCCATTGGCCCAAAGTGGGTTCGATGGGCTCTATAACCGTCTGATCTGCTTTAAGATTCACGTTAGAACTTTAGCGTCTGCTTTAATATTAGTGCGCACAAATCTTGAAGCAGATCGAACGATTATAGAGCCCATCGAACCCACTTTGGATCCGATGGGCATCGGACCCAAGCTGCTCTCTTTAATCTCTAGTGGTGGATATAGGCAAAAGTGAAATGCATGATGGCTTTAAGGTTTAAAATTCAAGGCTTTGGATAAATGCATGTACGAAAAGCTCAGTTTCAGTAACATCAACTCAGGCCCAATTCATCAAAGGGCCCAATTCACCCAAAGGCCAATTCCTTACCTTTCAAAGTCAATGGAGCTTCCGAGGCCTCGCAGCGCCACCTCAATTAGAAGAACTGAAGTCCGTCAGATCTAGGGGTGTCAATGGGTACGGTACGGTTCGAGTGGAGATATTTTCATACTCATATCTATTAAAATTGATCTTATTCATATTTTATCCTTATTCATTAAAAATTAATCTTACTTTACTCTATCCTTACCGTTAATATTATCGGATAACGAAATAGTAGCGGGTGAATAACGGATAATACTAATATAATAATTAATTTCGTATAAAAGATCAAAACTTATTATGTTTTACAAATTATATTTTACTCATTACATAAGATAACCATTTAAATTGTTTTTTCACTAATTATAATTTTTTATTGCAAAATTTGAAATTAATTTGAAAACAAAATTGAGTCATAGCCACCGTGAAAATTAAATTAAAGTGGAAATGTGACTATGTGAGTCAGATTATTAGAGAATTTACATTTTATTCTTACGATTGAGTAAAAAGACAAGAAAATGAAGAGGGAAGAAAAAATATATCAAATATACAAACCTGGTGCGCTGGAATAGAAAGACGCAATTTAGAGCATTGAAATAGAAGAGTAAATCTAGGTGCACTAAAAATTGAATTGAATATAAATAATTTTAGATTTTATAATTACACTATAGGGTAACGGGTACGAAATAGTCATTACCCATACCCTTACTCATTTAGTTAACAAAAAAAAATATCATTGACACCCCTAGTCAGATCTGGTCATGACGCGCATGAGCGCATCCATATCCTCTGGAGTCCGTATCCCCAAGTAATTTTTATAAACAGACGGTTTAGATTAATTTCAGTTAAGCTGAACTCAATCTTATGCCTATGAAAATTATAGAGGATTTTTTTTAGATTCATGCCTGATTAAAAGAACAATCCAGATCTAAAAATTGCAGCTCAAGTACCTGGGGATCTGAATTCTATATCCTCTAAGCTAACACAATATTTTTTGTATAGAATCGGATGCGAGATAGAATACACCATATCACTTGTGTAGATTCTAATTGGACGATTCGGATCAAAATAAAATATAGTATAGGTGGTATGAATTCTCTGAAGGGCCCGATCAACGAATTCGGATCCTCTGAGATATCTCAAACTTTTAAGTGTTTTTATGGAAAATCTCAACTGTTTAAATACATTATGCACAAATTTGAAAGTCTATATAATATTGGCCCCTTGCGCTATTTCCGAATAGACACCGTACACGTCGGTCCCATAGAAGTTGAGATATCTCAGAGGATATGCATTCCCGATCAGAATTCATATCCTCTGCATTAACGTAACGTGCGTTAATAGATCTGAATCGTCTGATTGAGATCCGAACTAATATTAAAGAACCCCGTACGTCATAAGCGTGGGTTAGATTGGCTCCGATCCTGATCAGACGGCTGAGATCATTAAATTCAAAAGATTTTTTGAGTTAATGCCACGTGTCTGGTCTTCTTCCAAATTTTATGTGGCGAACTATGAACAACTTTTATGTTGCCGAAGTCGCAATATTTCATAAAAAATATACAGGCCATCTGATTTAAAGATGCTCACAAATGCAGGAGCGGATTCATAATTTTCGTTTGGGGGTAAAAAATTTCGAATTGGGTTTAAATACCTAACCGGGTTTAAATCTATTAACCAATTGGATACTCGATAAAAAACAATGCTTTAACTTATACTTTTTAATACTTTAACTTGTAATTTATGATGCTCTGATTTATAATTCTAATTACCAATTAAAATTCAACAGATTTATTTCAATTTAAACCCTAAATTTAACTCGAATTACAAATTAAACGTCCAGAGAGGGGCAAGAAAAATTTCAGAGGAGACAAAGTCGGTCAAAACTGATAAATCTCCACTAAAACTCACAATCCAGGGGGGCAGGGTCCGCCCCTGCACGAATGTCTTTACATAATTATTTTTCAAAATAAAAGGCGGAACATGATTCATAATTGCTACTTAATTAAAACTTTACTACTGAATTTAATTTCAGAATTTTCAATCTATTAATAAATTTCAGATTATAACATTAACCGTTGACATTTAATCAAAGGGTATTGTTGACTTTTGTATTTCAAAGTTAATTACATTTCATTGGTACATCTTGATTCATATTTTTCCCTAACTACCAGATTAAAACATAAACAGATAATTAATGTAGAATCAAAATTCAACACCGTTCATTGTAACTAAAAATAAAATAATTAATCTGTCCTAATTACCATCCGAATTACAGTTTACACTTAAGATTTTATATATATATATATATATATATATATATATATATATATATATATATATATATATATAGTAGTAAATTTTCCGAAAATACAGATAGCAATGATATTAATCAAAATAAATTAAGTTGAATTAATGTCATCCGAATATTGATAAATATCACTAAGCGTTATATATTATGTTTCCATCATTAATTGAAGACTTGAAACCGCAATCAAAATAATTTTGAGTTGCCAGTACTTGTGCACGATCATAAAAACGATCGATGATAACTTTGTAATATCCAAAAAATATCAACCGAGTTATTATTTAGAAAATTAAACTGAGAATTCAAAAATATATTATTTGTTGCTTTTTATCCTTGGAGAGGGTGAAAATAATACGGAGAATTGAAGTTTTAAAGAATATAATAATTAGTCATTAGTAAATTAATAATCACAATTAAGAAATATATAATTTCAAATTAACCCTCAAATTTCTGAAATATACAATTGGAGGATCTAAGCGAGAATTAATATGTTGAAATGTAAATTTTGATCTAAATGATTTAAAGATTTTAACTTTCATCTTATGCTAAATTTTTTTAATAAATACTCGTATTTAATTTACTTTATACTACATAATTTATTAATGTTTATATCTTTATTAAGAGGAGGGTTCAAATGCCTTCATTTTTTGTGCCTCCACTATGCCTTCATTTTTAAAAACTTTAATAACTCAAAATTTAAAACTTAAAAAGTCAAAATAAAACCGTTAAATATGATCTATTTTATTTTCTCTATGTGCTAAAAAAAAATTATCACATTTCGATTTTGTTTTTATGTGAATCAATAAGTTAAAAATTCAACGTCTAGAAGTTATCCAAATTAGTACGTTTTTTACAAGCTCTTGATGACAACCAAAACAAAATTAAAATGCCATTATTTTTTACACGTGCATAGATAAAATGATGTAGATCATATCCAATGGTTTTATTTTGACTTTTAAGTTTTAAATTTTGATTTATTAAAGCTTTTAGAAATAGAAGCATAGTGGAGGCACAAAAAATGAAGGCATTTGAACTCTCCTCCTTTAATTAATTACCAAATCATATCATTTTACAGCCCTGCCCGGTAGGTAAAAGCGGATCAATTATTTGATTGATTCTTCGTCAATCTTCATGAAAAATAAAGCGTGAGAAGAACATATATATATATATATAAAGGTAGCATAAACACTTGTATATATATGTGACACCTAGATATTGGTATGGCCAAATGCAAAGCTGAGCTACGCAGAGAAACCTACTATACCTATTGCAATTGCAATGATGCATGCATGCTTTTCCCAATATATATATGTGTGTGTGTTTCAACGAAATGGGCTCGTATCGTATATCTCCCTTTTTTAGTTGCATTAGTTGTTACATTACGGAGCAAAGACGGTACCAAGCCCCATTTCCAAATAATTGTTTCGGATGCAAAAGAAAAGGTAAGAGGAATTAAAGAGCGAAGAAACTAGATGCATGCATGGTACTGGTACCACATGCATGGTTTCTCTGTGTTGTCTCAAGTTCACAACTGTATATGAAATTAAATACAGATCAAGTACGAGTAACAAGCACACGCAAGCTCCGTTAATATAATATAATATAATATAACAATATGAGTTTTTTAATTGTTTTAGCAAATATTAAACATATATCTCCCGTAAATTTTAAATTTGCTCAAAACCAAGGTTCTAAATAGCGATTATAGCGCTATAGCTTTTAAGGTCCGAAAATTAAAGCTATAGCGTAACCAAGAAAAGCGGTTAATAGCGTTATAAAAGAATTCAGACCTAATCATAATTTACTGAGCAGATTAATAAGAAGCATACAATTTTAAAATTCGTATTAATTAATCTGTAACAAACAATTCAGAATTCAAACTCAAATTTTGAATTATCTCGAACAATATATGAATTCTCACCACTCATGCTAGCCGTACTGTTAAAATGTTGAAGATTAAAAAATAAATTAGAGATCAATAACATTAATGACAAATCAATTTAGAGATAAATTACATTAATAGAAGATCAATTAAAAATCAATTAGTATTAATTAACAGATATAGCAGATCTTGTAATGAAGAAATATATATTTAAATGATTCTTTTAAATTCTGTAGTCTATAGATAGGCACAGTGTAAGACATTGAAATTATATCAGAAATCAATAAATTTAGATCATTTTAATTCTTTGAAATTTCTACATTAACTCTAATGCTATATATAGTCTGTGGTCAAAATACTGTTGATGAATAGTGGATTTGGATGGTTGTAAAAAGGTTGGAAAGGTAAAAATGCACATTCTGATCCTAAAATAAGGAAGGATTTTAGCAACCTATTGAAAGCTTGCATGTGGTTAAAATACTGTTGATGAACAGTGGCTTTAGCTGGTTGTAAAAAGAGGGGAACAGGGGCTAGCAATTTGTAGGATGGAATTGTAGGAATTCAATTTCTGTTCAAAGTTAAAATTCAAATTGATGGAGTGCAGTGAATTGATAGATCTGAAATTTATTTGCCAAACATCACACATTCTTCTCAATTTTCCAGTTTAGACAAGTACGGATTTGTGTGTTTTGCTGATGTTACCTGTGTTAATTTTTCTGTGTGACATATATTGGTAATTTTTTTTACTATGCATAACGCATGCACATTGGTCTATATTATAGATTTATATTTCTATTTTCACAGTACAAATAATCAATTCAAACCATTTAATATGATTTTCGTATACTTTCTAAGACTATTTTTTAATCTTTTTTAATATTTGTTTAGACAAGTAGAAAAATTACTACTTTCAAATGGTCCAGAATCTTTAGATCAATTGTTTTTCTAATAACCTAAAAAGATAGTAAAATTTTTTTGAAATTTTTATTAATATCCAAAATAAATAATTAATTTCAAAATCTACACCTCATTGCATAGGAAATGACCAAACCGTAAAATTTATTTCCTGTTTTAAGTCTCCTTTCCGCAAATAAAAATCCCGGTTCTAGGCCTTCCAAAACCGGAGAAAAAGTTTATGGTTTCAAAAACCGGAGATAAAATTCGCGGTTCCATCACTTAAAATCGGGAACTAAATCTGCGGTTTCTAAAACCGGGAACTTTTTATCCGGTCTCGGAGTTCTGCCTATATAACGCAGAGGCGCAACCCCTCTCCCTCACACTTCTCTTTCTTTCTTCTAGTCTCCCTTTATCCCTTTCTCTCTTCTCGTCTTCTCTTCGACTGTCTGATCAATTGGCACTTCGGTTCAGGTTTTTTAACATTTTTATTTATTATTTAATTTAGAAAATAGTAAATTAGTTTAGGATATTTACTATTCAAAATGTTTTAGAATATTGTCCAAATAATTTAGAAATTCCAAAATGGTTTAGAATATTGTCCGAATAATTTAGAAAATTCCAAAATAGTTTAGATTATTGTCCGAATAATTTAGAACATTCCAAAATGGTTTAGAATATTTCAGGAAATTCCAAAATGGTTTAGAATAATTTAGAAAATTCCAAAATGGTTTAGAATATTATAGAAAATTTCAAAATGGTTTAGAATAATTTAAAAAATTCCAAAATGGTTTAGAATATTGTTTTGAATAATTTAGGAAATTCCAAAATGATTTAGAATATTTTAGAAAGTTCCAAAATGGTTTAGAATATTTTAGAAAAATCCAAAATAGTTTAGAAATAATTTACAAAATTCCAAAATGGTTTAGAATATTGTTCGAATAATTTAGAAAATCCAAAGTGGTTTATAATATTTTAGAAAATTCCAAAATAGTTTAGAATATTTTAAAAGTTCCAAAATGGTTTAGAATATTATTCGAATAATTGAGAAAATTCCACAATGATTTGAAATATTGTTCGAATAATTTAGGAAATTTCAAAAAAATTAAAATATTTTAGAAAATTTAAAATAATTTAGAATAATTTAAAAAATTACAAAATGGTTTTAGAATATTATCCGAATAATTTAGAAAATTTCAAAATAATTTAGGATAATTTAAGAAATTTCAAGATAGTTTACGATAATTTAGGAAATAAACATTTTCTATGAATTTTGTAGTATGCCAGACAAAGTACCTGATCAAGGAGAGAGAGAGAGGGACGGGAAGAATGCAAGAGGTGTTTAGCCAAGTTGTTGTGGATACCTCATAGCCATCATATGGTATCTGAGACTTCTAAGAAGGTAAGCATTTACTTATTTGATTTTTCATAACTCGGTTAGAAATCAAATCATATTACAATTTCTATTTATGTTGTAATGTAGAGTTCAGAGGTTTTAAACATCAAACACTATCGGTTGCATTTCGAGTATCACGAGAAATACTCATCGTATTTGATTCGATTGGGCTTATACCAGATCATAGTCATGCCTGATATCGCCATCGATGCGGCGCTTATACATCGACTTGTCGAGCGATGGCGTCTTGAGACGCACACCTTTCATCTTCCTTTCGGAGAGATGACATGTATTAACTACACTAATTCAAATAAATTTGATATTTTTACTATTTTGATAACAAGTCAAATAAAGAAATTGCTTATAATTTTTTATCTAAATAAATTACAGTTACCTTAGAGGACGTGAGTTGTTTGTGGGGTTTGCCCATTACTGGGGCTCCAGTGACGGGGATTGTAGATGGGGCGAATGTACTAGGCCAGCTCTTCGATTTGTTAGGGATCCATGAGGATGAACAATCGAAATTTATGAAAAAAGGGGTCTGAGCGAGATAATTTTTTTTTTGACTGGATTATGCTGAAAACTAAGCTCCGTCAGCGATTTAAGAAGTTGTCAGCTAACGCCAATGAACAAACGCTGAAGTGGTAAGTATTTTCTATTTATCAACTTATTCATATTTTACATTCTCAATAATGTACTCACATTCTCACGAAATTTGCTAGGTATGTCCGTGGATTTCTCTTGGACCTATTCTTGGTTACTTTGTTCCCAGACAGTAGCGGAGATGGGATACCGCTGTGGTATCTCAATTTGATTGAGAATTTGGACGAGCCGACGGACTACAATTGGGGTGGAGCAGTTCTCGCATATTTATATTGACATCTATGTCTCGCATCCATTCCTGAAGTTCGATCTATGCATGATTCGATTATACTGTTGCAGCACTGGTCGTGGACTCGATTTCCAATTCACCGACCGAAGCCAAAATCGAAATATTTTCAACCTTCATGGGGCACGCCAATAGAAGATACATGTCCAGCTTTAGGTGACAAATGGTGTTGCAAGCATAAGTACGAGAACTCATCTCACAACAAAATTGCCGGTCCAAGTATCCCGTGCAACCAATTTCAGCAATTGACCGAGAACATGGTGGAATGAGAACCGTACGAGAGTACTTATACTTGACTTTCAAGAGTAACCAGTTTCAGCATTGTTTTTTATATAAGCTAGTACTCGATTAGCTGATTGATTTGAGCTCGATTAGCTATTTAAACACCCGATTCGTAATCTTCTTGCCTCCCCTCTCTCGACGAAAATTGTAGGTCCGTTCAAGAAATTCATAATGCGGACCAATATGTGCTGTGCATATAATTTATTAAGATAAACAGTACAAAGGAATCGATCATCCGGCTGTCGAGGTCAAAGGTAACTGTTAACACTGGGGACATGTAAACGAATTCAGATCCTCCCGGTACCGTAATAGGGAATCTTTTACAATTAGTAGATCCGAACCGTTCCTTTTAACTTGGCACGAATCTCGAAGCTCAATAATGCTGCCTCCTGCTTTAGCATGAATCTCAAAGCAGCTGGGTGTGAAGTGAGAGGAATCTTTTACGGTACCTGGTTTCCCATGTAAAGTAGATTAATGGGCGTACCAGTTGTTCATGTGTCTGCTGCCGCTGCTGTTACATGTGTCTTTTCCATCTCTCAGAAGCTAGTTTATAATGTGAAGTGTATGAGCTGAGATTTAGTCGTTCCTTCTGATGTGATCTCCTTACAGCTACTACATGCATTGAATATATATAAAATTAACGATGGTGCGCAAGTGCAGTGAAGCTGGGTAAAGTGAATTATTTTAGTAAACGAAATAAATATGTACTATTTTCTCTCTCTCTTTTTTTATATTTTATTTTTATATTATTTCGAAAAATAAAAAATTCTGCAAAACTCTTGAAAGATTAATTTGACCTCTTTGCTTACAAGCAAATTAATAGTGGAAGTCCACCTATAAAAAAATATAATAAATTCGTAATCAGTTGGGATATGATTCTGAAGTTGTACTTCTTGAACCGGATCACCTGTCCTCAGGAAATTTCTGCCGCTAAAGTTACTGACACGTGGATCCGAGATGAGTTTTGACATTTAAATATTAAATATGATTTTGCCTCAAAATCCATCCCGAACTCATGTGTCAGGTATTTTAGGGGCAAGAAATTCCTGTCCATCCAAATGGGAGTAGGCCTCCTAATGAGTTTGGCTCGGCTCAAACCCGGCTTGGACTCAATGAAAGAAGCATAACAGCTCAGATTTAGCTCGGCTTTCAACATATTTTTATGAGTTACAAGGGATTTTGTTTTTATTTTAAACTGTATTTCTATCCAAATTTGAAACAACTCATATCGATGTCAAGTATCGCCCAGAACCCACAAAATAGAAACAATATCAATTTACCACAACTCAGAGATAAGAGTTTCGATTTAACCTAAATACCAGGAACCAATATCAATTTACCACAACTCAGAGAGCGGGGTTTTCATTTAACCTAAATACAAACAGCATCGCAGCTCAGAGAGAGAACACATCTGAGCAAGAGAAGAGCAACCGAGTGAGAGGAGCTTAGAGACCCAGCGAGAGAGCAAGAGTGACGAGGTCAGAGGAGAGCGAGGTGAGAGAGCGACAGAGGAGAGTGGAGACCGAGGAGCGAAAGACAGAAAGAGAAGAGACTCAATGGGCTACTCGGCTCGACCATGTTTGAGTAATAAAATATGAGTCGAGTCGAGTTTGGATTTTGTTTAGTTTAGAGCCTGACTCGATATAATTTATTGAGTTGTTCAACTCATTGACTCATGAGTCGACTCATTAGCAGGGATCCATATCTGCTGAAATTCCAATACATGAACAGTGTTTCTGGAATTCCTGAAATTCATAATCCAGCCGTTGAACTGTTTCGAGATACGTGCACAGAAAAACTAACTGTTTCGAGATACGTGCACAGAAAAAATTGAACAGTTAGATTCGGAATTTCAAAAATTTCAGAAACACTGTTCTTGTATTTTGAATTTCAGCTGATCTGAATCCCATCAGCAGGCCTGGGAGCAGGAGATTCGGTTCCGGTACTTGACCTACATTGAATCGTAATAAAAAGTTTGGTTGAAACAAGTACATCTTTTTTTATCATGCACGAATTTCGGAGCCACTCTCAAAGCTTAAGCTATGACCACAAGCTTTCATGCTTTCATGTCTACAGTTATGCTCAACTATGCTTTGTCACTTGCAACATCAATATTCCAACCCAAGTACCACCATAAAGCTACTGTCCTCTACAATTTTACATTATTATTCTTTCTGAAATTTTGTGTTCTAGCTACTTAATTTGAGTTTCAACTTAGATCTAGGTCAATACTAAGTTACTAACTAAACTAAATTTGAGTAAAAAATAATTCAGCAATGTAAAACTAATTAATCACATTAATAGCATCAATAGCAAGGGTGGAACTAAAAAATTTAAATTTAATGTTAAAACGTAAAATGCAATAAGTAGTGGCTGGAATTTGAACTTAAATTTTCACAATTATAAAACGAAATTATAACTACTAGGTTACAATTAAGCACATATTTAATATTTAATGAGAAACCTGAATTATATATATATAACCTAAAACACTCAAGAATATTCAACTGAATTTTCATATATATCTGGCCCTTTAGTAGGAGGTTAATTAGTAGGAAATAAAAAAATTGTTGGAGGATTCTACCTTAATAATTGTAGATGAAGGGGATCTCTGTTAGGTCAAGTCCATGTTCAATTCAATTTAAGAATGTTCTGTAAAAAGAGAAATAAATCCAATTCATCATAAGCCCTCCAAGACGACAATCCCTAGCTAGCTACCATCCTAGCTAGGATTTTATCTCCTTTAACATTTTACCGAGGTAAAAGTATACAGATTTGACTGCTCCAAAAAGCACTTCCTTTTGCACGCTGGACAGATTAATTGCTAATTACCAGTTACAGTCTTCCCCATTTTCATAGTGGTCATAAACAGTGAAACCTCATGTATGGATTTAGTAAAGAGAGAGAGAGAGAGAGAGAGATGTAAAATTTTAATGTTCATTTGTGTGCGTCTTTGATCGGACCAAGAGTTGCATGATTGGAATCGATAGGTGACGACTATTACATTTTGGAACCTTGGTGATATTATTATTATAAGGGACAGTGCTACGGTGCTACGCGTAGCATAGAGCTCCTCCGTGCTACGGTTCACTTTTTGAGTTTTCAAAATTCTAACGGTCGATCCGAACCGTTCAACATGATCTCCATATGAATATGTACTTGCAAACCAAATTTTACATTTTTTAGAATTTTTTTACTAGCCAATGGTCCAGAAAAGTTTACTGTTGTGTACAAATTAGTGTTTTTTCAAAGTGGCTTAATAAATAGTAAAAAAAATTTAAAAAATGTAAAATTTGGTTTGCAAGTACATATTCATATGGAGATCATGTTGAACGGTTCGGATCGACCGTTAGAGTTTTGAAAACTCAAAAAGTGAGCCGTAGCACGGAGGGGCTCTATGCTACGCGTAGCATATTAGCAAAATCCTTATTATAAGAGCATATATAATATTAATTATTGTATTCTTTGCATCTTAAGCGTACTCATTGACCGATTGCAAACCACCACAACCAAGACACTTGTCTATTCAAGCATGATTATTTATAACTAATTATTACCTTCTTGATTTTGAGAGGTAAGTCGTTTATATGATATAAAAAAAATATAGTTGTAAAGTTATCTCTCTGCTTTCAAGCTGATCTTTCGATTAATTTAATAAGGAGGGATCCAATTACGTCATTATATAGTAACACATCTTGACATCATATTTTTATAAGTTATTTTTGTGATATCAAAATCCAAACAATTGATCCGAATCGCTCAAATGATGTTCATATTAAAATGTGCTTCGAGACCAAATTTTACATTTTTTTTGAAATTTTTTTACTATTTATTTAGATTTTTTTTAAATTGTTGTTTTTCAATGGTTATGAATTATCTGAAAACAACAATTTTGTACACATTTTAATAAATACTAAAAAATTTCAAAAAATATAAAATTTGGTCTCCAAGCACATTTTAATAAGGAGATCATGTTGAACGGTTCGGATAGGCTGTTTGAATTTTAAATTCGCAAAAAAAAACTTATAAAAATATGGTGTCAAGATGTGTCACCATAAAATGGTGTAATTGGATCCCTCTAATTTAATATATATTATCAGAAACTCTAAAATTAATTTCAGGAATGTGAGAGTTAGAAACCTTAGAGATCTTAATTTTTAAAAAGTGGTTAACAGTTATTTAAAAACTTATTTGAGTTGCTGAGACGTAGATGCTCCAATAAATCTAATCTCTCTTTATTATATAATAAAATTTGGGTTTAGATAAAGAAGAGACTTATATTCACAACATGTATTATTTGACAGATGTGACGACTGGTGCTACAAACTTTATTTGACAAATATGACAATTAGCGTTAAAATTTGCAAACTAAAAACTTAGAATTGTGTAACAAGGTTAATATTGACAAGTACAAGTTTGACAACCGTGACAACAAAAGTATTTATCAAAATTAACAAAATTAAGATTATAAATATGTTTTCTATAGTTTAATAGGCCCTGTATCAAAATTTGGTACAATATCGCTTAGTCACTAATCACAATAAAATTGAGTTCTTACCTCTTCAAATAACCAGAAAAATGACTATTAGTTTCTCATGTTGCACAATAGAGAACATCTTAATTTTATTTTAAACTTTTATACTATAAATATTTATATGTTGTCATGATTGTCAAATTAGCTTGTTATCAATGTAACCTATCCAATTTTTTTATATGAAAAATCTATACATGTATCAAACTTGATGAAATTTGAAAAAAATCTATACATGTATCAAACTTTCTAAATCATGAAAAAACTATTAATTTTTTTTGTTTTTGTTTGGTTTAGTTATCTATCAGGTGTTACATTTGTCAGCATAATTTATCCATTCTTTAAAAAGCACAATTTCTTGGGAGAAAAATTGAAGGGCTAGATATGTCGAAAAGTAAGAAAGGAGAAAGAAGAAGAGGTTTATTGGAAAGAGAATAGAGAAAGGGAATTCTAAAAAGGAAGAAAACACCACACGTTACAGTGCACAGCAAAACTTTCACCAAAATGGAAACTCTTTCCAGTCCATGATAGGCTGAGTCTCTTTCAACCCCACTTCCTTTTAGATAACCCTAACCATCCCATCTAGTCATCTATTGCCACCTTTCTGAACTTGTTCTATGTGGCACGGAGATCTTTTTTTTTTGTGTATTTTTTTTCAGAATTCATTTGCTTCTAGAAAGATCAAAAAATGATTTTGGTCAAGAAATATTATACTGGGGGTAGCCTACTTCTCATGAATACATAACTTTTATGAGATATATACAAATCAAAGTTTTCATATCAGTTCCAGTGACTTGTACTGAATTTATTTGAAAAATATTTAGATGATGTAAACAAGAATCTCCTTGATGTTTCATAATACATTCACTTAATTAATTTGTCCGTTTTTAGGATGATATTCTCTAAAAAACTAAGAATATATATATATATATATATATATATATATATATATATATATATATATATATATATAGTTATATGTGGAATTTTTATTCTTTTATTGCGTTTTGGTGCAAGGTATTTAAAATAGCTACAATATAGCATCATGAGTAAAATTATTATATAAGAGATACTTACAATTTTTATTAGGTCAAATTATGAATTTATCTTTTAAAGATAGCATATCGCAAAGATTTCTCTTAAAATTTGGTATGAATTTTTTTAGATATATTTAAAAATTTGCAACATAAAATTATATCACAACAACTACTTGCCTAGTTTACATTAGAAATTATATTGAAAACAAGTCGAGTGGTTTATCTTAATATACAAAATTATGCTGAGAAATTTTACTAACTTGCATTCAATCTGAATTCTAATTGATTAAAAACAACTAACAACACTCAAACTTCTGTAAAAAAAAAAAAAAAAGGACCTTGCAGAACTGTGTATTCATCTATTGGAACACAACACTATTTTAAGCCAAGTCCATCTATGCTCTCACCTTCCTCTAACCTCACCGAGTACACACGCTTTATAGAACCCTCCTCTTTCCCCTCTCTTGATCCACACCATCAAATCTCGCCTCCATTGTTACACCTACACCACAACTTGAGAGCAAAATATCAGAGCAGTTGCAACATGGGGAGGGGCAAGATAGAGATAAAGAAGATCGAGAACACAACGAGCCGGCAAGTGACTTACTCGAAGCGTCGTTCGGGAATTCTGAAGAAGGCACGCGAGCTCACAGTTCTATGTGATGCACAGATTGCTATCATAATGTTCTCCAACACAAACAAGCATTATGAGTATTGCAGCCCTTCCACTGAGTTAGTCTCTCTCTTTGGTTACTGTATTAATTAGCAAAGCAGATCAGAAAGGTACATGGATATATATATTTAGTGAGAAAGAAGAGAGCTATGGCAATTTGATTAACCCTATATCGTTCTTTAAAGCTTATATTATAATTTTGAAGTAGAATTGGCTAGATCTCTTTTACTTTTTTTTTGTGTTTGCTATCAAGTGACAGAGGTACTTGTGAATTGTTTCTACAAAACCCTAGAAATATATAGCTTGGCCATTTTTCCGTTGAGAAATTGTTTTGTATTTCTTAACTTTTCAATTCCTCCTTCCCAATAAATAATACAATTCTCATTTTTGAGTTTTGACTTGTTCATCCAGAAAAAGCTCAAGATCCAAAAGAATTTTGAGTTCTAATTTCTTTATTTTATGCGTCTGATTGCAAACTTCTTTTCATTTATTCTGGCAGCATCAAGGGTATGTATGACCGCTATCAACAAGTCACACAAACAGATCTCTGGAGCACTCAATATGAGGTGTTAATGCAATTAAATTTTTCTTTACATCACAAAATAAACTGATTGTTCTTAATTGTTTGAATTATACTAATCTTATCTTTCCAGGAGCATTCATATATTTCATTTCTGAATTTTCCAGAAAATGCAAAACACTTTGAGACAGCTCAAGCAGGTCAACGATGATCTTCGCAAGCAAATAAGGTGAGAGTTTCCATGTGAAATTGAAATCCTTTCATGATTTTAGGATGGTAAATCTGCAATGTTTTTAAATAAAATGTAATTGTGATAAGGATTTATCGGAGAATTTTTCAGGCAGCGCACTGGTGCAGATGTAGAAGAGCTTGACATGGATAAATTGCGGGATCTTGAGGCAGATTTGGACCAGTCACTAACAACCGTTCGTAATCGGAAAGTAAGGATATGTTCAAATATAAACCAAATATTTCTAAAGATCAATAATAAGAATTGGAAGACCTTGCTTAAACCTAACATAATTATGTAGCTTATATAGGTATGGACTTCTACCATGTTAATTTTTTTTCACAAATAACTTTATTTTAGAAAACCTTTCTTCTTACATCACATATATCTTATAATGTTCAAATCATTGGAAATTTTAATATAGGAACCTCCTCTTAATTAGTAGGTAAGCAAACCTACTTTGTGGATGGATTTTTAGTTGAATAGGCAGATTGTGTTTGTGTCATGTGTGCGTTTTGTTTAGTTATTTGTGTAGTTCTTGATTAACTTCTCTGTGGATTGTGGCTAATGTCTCCAATTTTGTTTTGTATGGCAGTTCTCATACATCCAAACACAGACAGACACCTACAAGAAGAAGGTACTATGATGCTCACAAACAAAATTTGTTAACAGTATTTATAGCTTGCGAAATTTGATCATAAAAAGTTTATCCTATGCACATATATATAGTCATATGTGCTGGAGAAACAACGAAATTGTTTGAATCAAATGCATTGCCCTGAAATACTTCATATATATCCCTAAACCATAGATAAGCATTGAAGCACTTAATTATAATATCATAAACATGTTGCCGACTTTTTATAACACGAGCGAATGATAGATAAATTTTAATTTAGATTCATTCTAATAATTTGGAGCATGTTGTTTAGCAAATGTCTTTTAAAGCTATTTTAGGAACATAAGATAAACCATCTTCCAATAAGTGCTCAAAACAATTTTTTCAAATCATTCCTGCATGACTTCCAAAAGAATGAGGGTCTCACTCTCACCTTTCCTAATCCATTAGTTTAACCAATCTTCCTGTCTTTCATTTTAATACACTTGTTTCCTTTGTTCTAATCTGGTAATTCATTACGTGATTACAATAATTAATGCTAATATATATATATATATATATATATATATATATATATATATATATATATATATATATATATATAGAGAATGGCTAATATACAAACGTTTGTTCCAGGGCTCAGGAACAAACGATTTGGTTCTCCGATTTTCAAAGTCCAAACAGTCGATCCAAACTGTTAGATATTCAATCTATATTAAAATATGCTTGGAGACCAAATTTTACATTTTTTGGAATTTTTTTACTAATTATTAAGCTGGTTTGAAAACCGCTGTTTTTATTAAATTTCTGCAGCATTAAAAAATAGCGGCTTTCAAACCAGCTTAATAAATAGTAAAAAAATTTCAAAAAATGTAAAATTTGGTCTCCAAGCACATTTTAATATAGATTGAATATCTAATGGTTTGGATTGACCGTTTGGACTTTGAAAATCGGAGAACCAAATCGTTTGTTCCTGAGCCCAGGAACAAACGTTTGTATATTAGCCATTCTCTCTCTCTCTCTCTCTCTCTCTCTCTCTATATATATATATATATATATGGGTTTCGTAATTGTGTACAAAATAATATATATCAAGGGAAACCGTAGTACTCTATGACTGGCGTAACTTTAAATTATACAACAATTCATCCAAATTGTCTGAAACAAAAGTTAACATGTATATAATGGACAATGTTACCAGCACAATCTATTAATAAAAGTAAATATTTTTTTGCTATGATTTCTCTATGTCCATTTAAGGCATATAACAAAATGCCTTTTATTTAATTAATAGTCAAAATATAATTGACATTGCTTCTCTTTGATTGGAAGATATAATGATAAAATTCTTGACAACAGAACCCAATGAGTTGCATGTCAACTTGTCAATTTTATTGCATATATAGCTTACTGAATAGGGGTATGGTTATTAACTTATAGATTATCACGGGTTAATTATGCCCCTAGATGTTAAATAAAATTCTTATACAGCTAGAGGTATTAATTGACAAAATAAATGCTGGCTTATTTTTACTGTACAAGAACTACATTATTTGGTCTTTATATTCACATTTTAATATGAATGGAGTTCAATTAAGTAAAATCATGTAAAGATAGATACTTGATTTCAAGTGAAAAAAAGAATCTACATATTATAGTTTCATTATTTGGTCTTTATTGACTGTGAGTCCAAACAAGTAATATTTACATAAACTAAATAGCTACAAGTATTAAATTCCTTTTCTGTCTTTGATTATGAAAAGAGCATTTAGGTTTTTTTTTAGTATGTAAAATTCAAGCAAATATATATACAAATCACATTGAAAAGAAGTTATGTGAACCATTGTATAACAAACAAATCAAATCCCATCTCAAGGTCAGAACTCAGGGTCTTTTCAAATGTTTTTTTTTTTTTATCAAAAGCTAGCAACCCTAGATTGGGAGTTTCTTATATCAATCCTGGTTCAGCTATTTATCTTGTGTGTACTACAGGTTATAATCTATGTCAGTAGTATTTTTCTCCTTAATTAATTCTGGGTTGACAGATGCTCCAATCAATTATTATTAAAAGAGAGAGATATGACATGAGAGGTACATGGTAGCATGACTTTTACCTTTGGATATATGCTCCTTGAGTTGCCTTGGGCTTAGGTTTTTTTAGAATTTACCCAAAAGGGTAAAAAATGATATATGTATATTTTATCACACCTTCAATGAAACTAAGTCAATCAAACTAAGTCCAGAAGAAAACAGTTCCCTGTCTAGTCATTTATGTTAGAACACAGTTTATCTATATCTATTCTAGTACCTAGTAAGCATTGAAACAATTTTATATCATTATGGTCCGTACATTGAAACGTGTGATCTGAACATTGCTTGTCAAGATTGTGATGCTTATTTGTTGACATGCTGTAGGTAAAGAGCTCTCAGGAACAGTACAATACTTTGGCGCACAATCTAGTTGCTTTGGTAATGTCAACTGTTTTTTTATGCACTACAATCCAATATCATAGGGTATATTTTTCATGCAAGTGATATATAGTACTGACTGTTTACTATATTACTGAATGCACATCATATATAGTAAACTGCATTTATGTTTAATGAAATTAGTAATGGTTCAAACAATTTTTTTTTGCCGAAGTTCACTAACTAAAGAACTCCTTGCAGGAGATGAAAGAAGACCACCCAATTTATGGTTATGTGGATAACAACCCAGGCAACTATGAGAACACATTGGCTATGGCGAATGGTGGAGCCCACATGTACGGTTATCGGGTGCTGCCAAGTCAGCCTAATCTGCACGACATGGGATTCGGCATGCATGACCTGCGACTTGCTTAGTAGATCTGTACTTGTATATGGCAGCTCAAGATTATATATCTATGTTTTTGTTTCTTTAAGACAAACCTCTATTAATATTATGGTTGGCTATGTTAAAACTCTGTATTTTATGTTGAACTTGCTTAACTAATTCTACCTAGAATGACTTGTGCTAGAATGAAATGTACGCATATATATCCAGGTATCTTTCCAGCTGGTTAGTTTAATGTATGATTATTTAGTCTGAAGTATACAAATGCATGGTTTGTTAAGTTGCTGCTTGTTGCAGGAGCCAGGAGCTATATAGGTAATATCTTATGAAACTATCCTACTTCAAAACAAAAAGTGAAAAATAGCTAAGGATTTTATGGGTCTTTTTTATGTCATTTTTTGTTATGGATATTACAATGGCTAGCTTGGCAAGAGTAGCAGATGTGCTCTCAAGAGAGAGATTGAGAGAACTTCATGGTGTACCATATTCGGTACAAAAAGTTGGTAAAAAAAGTCCAATTTAATTTTACCAAAGTTTGAAGTTAACTTGTAGAGTTGGCCAGAATACATGGTCTACATGAAAGTCGTATGCTTCAGTCAATTTAAGGGATTGAGGTATATATTACATATGTAATAATATTTAATTCCAACCTATTGAAAGCCTAAAAGTAGCTTTATTAAGGGTCATACAAATTCAGGTATATATACTGTTTTGACTATTATTAAGTGCTATACGATTGCAACGGATAAATTATTACTCTTTCTAAACCCGTCATAGGTAAAATGCTCTTATAATTCGAATTTCGATTTCTTTACCAAATATAATATATATATATATATATATTGAAAGACAGCGATTTTCAAAAATTCTAAAAAAATATATAATTTGGTCTCTAAGCACATTTTGATATGGAGAACATAATGTTGAGCCCTTTAGATTGACTATTTGAACTTCAAATCTAACAATTTGCAGTCCAATGTACAAGAGATCATGCATATACATTGCAATACACCATAGCCCATGCATATACCTTACAAGAGAGCATATATAGATATATTTTTTTACGGACGCTACTCATGTCATAATTTGTGAGATAGAAAATACTATTTGTAATATAATAAAGATTTTTGTGTTTATATATATACAATACTAATTCACCACGTACGGATTATGTGCACTTCCAAAAGCAATTGTCAAAATAAATTTGAGAATTTTAGATGTAAATACTAGATATCTAATATCACGTAATTTTAGATGCAACTAGTTATATACAATTTTTTTTTTCAATAGTCAATTCTGAATTTGAAATATAAGGTTCAGTACCCGTGAAATTTAACTCAAAAAACTATCAGAAACAACACAAGTTCCAAAAAGTGACCAAATTAAAAAAGGAAAAATCATTGAAAAAAAATAAGAAAAGTAATTTTGCAATTATACTTATAGGCAACATGACTATAACAATAATAATATAGTAAAACTCATGAGAATCCGCATTTTTAATAATTTATGTGGTTACTATTCATTGTAACATACTTAATTAACTAACAAATATTATTGATAATAAAAATATCATGGATAAGACAAACACCACCAAATTAAGATAAGAGCTTCCTAAGTAGCGCATTATATCTGCCACATGCCAAAAAAACATTGATATATATATAGAGTAAGGTAAACCACCCCGTTTACTTCAGGCTACTTTTTGGATTTTGAAAATCCAAACAACCGATCCGAACCGTTCAACATGTTCTAAACATTGAACTGTGCTTGGAGACCAAATTTTACATTTTTTGGAATTTTTTTTACTATTTATTAAGCCACTTTGAAAGTTTCTGATCCGGTGGTCCAGAAAATTTTACTGTTTTTTACTGTTCGCCGTCGGATCAGCGATTTTCAAAGTGGCTTAATAAATAGTAAAAAAATTCCAAAAAATGTAAAATTTGGTCTCCAAGCACATTTCAATGTTTAGAACAATACAAACGAACCATGTTAAAGTGGATAATATCCGATCAGTTTACACCCCTAATGACAATACAAACGAACCATGTTAAAGTTTACAATATAACTCGTAAGGAAACATCAAACATAACTTGTTCTAACTAGAATCTAAACTTTAGGGTAAATTTCGCTGGAGGTTACTAAACTTTGTCCTTTGTCACAAATTGGTCACTCAAGTTTGATTTGTTCTTTCATAGCTACTAAACTTTTAATTTGCCCAATCAAGTCATCCTATAACTTTTTCATCTAAAATATTAATAAAATATAACTTTTACGTTAGTATTTAGACGGAATGAGCATATTCCGTTAAAATTTTGGATTGAATGAGCATATTTTGTTATATTTTGAACGGAATGAGAATATTCCTGAGAATATTCCGTTAATATATATTTTGGATGAAAAAGTTATAGGGTAACTTAATTGGAATAAAATTAAAATTTTAGTGACTATAGAGAGACAAATAAAATTTAAGTGGCCAATTCGTAAGAAAGGACAAAGTTTAGTGGCCCACAGCGAAATTTATCCTAAACTTTATTACGGTCCCAGTTGAAGCCCTTGACCGAGCCTAATCACCCACAGACGATCCAGTAGTACAGCACCGGAGAAAGCTCTAAAAAACGGGCTTATGAGTTATGATAAGATAGTGGGCCCTTTAGGCCTTGTAAGGATTTAAAGCAATCTGACTTCTACCATTATTCCATTACAGTTAATTTATCATCAATATTAAAATTAGTTATTCATTCCATGCAAGTATTTATCTGCTCAAATTTATGGGTGAAAATTATTATTGGTAAATTTAGAGAAATTTAGAAAGCATCTTTGGTCTGCGGGCTTGAAGAGGAGAAATTCAAGGCCTAGTGGTCTCTACTAGACCCAACAAATTCAGCGCCAGGCCCAAATGGCTTATGGGCTTGCTTTTCAAACCTTTGCAATGAGGAATTTCCAACAGCAAGCCTTGCTAATGAAAATGAAAGTACATCTCACCTGTGACACTGGTCATGGAATGTGCAACCTCTGTAAGCTATTCAATGAAGCACTGGTGATGAAAATCTGTAGAAATTGGTGACAGGAAATGAAGCTGTCTCTATGGGTACAAAATCCTGAAGGCTACATACACACCAATGAGATCAGTTTGATACTGATGAGTCAGTAGAGTTAATGCATGATCCCTGTTAACTTAAGTCTGCCTATGTATGCAAAGGCAGAATAGTCAATTGGTCATGTAGCTAACTAGGCAGGAGCATCTCAATTGTTGTTCAATTTGAATGAATCAGCTCCATCATATGGATCCGAATCTGCTGAAATTCGAAGTCGGTACTGTTCATCATGAAATTCCTGCAATCCAAATTCAACCGTTGAACTGTTCCGAGATGCGTGTAAGGAAAAACTAGCTGTTTTGAGATGCGTTCTCGAAAAAAATTCGATAGCTAAATTTCGGATTGCAGGAATTTCAGAGTTAACAGTACCCGATGTCGAAATTTCAGCTGATTTATTTCCCCATCATACTGCCCAAAAGTTAGAATCTTTTTACTTTTGATCCCACTGCAAAAATAAAAAAGTTGGAAACAATTTACTGATTCATGATCTGACATGTACAAAACGTTTCCAAATTTTTATCAAAATGGTTATAAGAAATACTTGGAATATTAATGATTGTAAACTCTAAGAATTGATAATTCAAAATAAAAAAAATCCAATTTTTTTTTTGTCAGTTTTTACCTTATTTCCTAATTTAGTTAAATTTCTTAAAATGTAAGTTAGTTAAAAAAGGTTAATTCATTATTTGGAAAATCAAAATATCTTTAGCTATCCTATTTTAATCATATTACCACTTTGATAATAATAAAGTAAAAAAATCATAAATTTCTATATTGACTTAAAATCTTGTTGTCAGATTTCTTATTTATTTTTTACATTATTCTTGAACTTAAAAATATTCTAAAGATAAGAATGGGTGAATCAAAATTTCATAAAAGAAAAAATTATCAATTAATAATTAATCTTCTTAATATCTTATGGAACTTATATATCAATACTCATGGATAATAAATTTTCTTTCACTGATCCTAAAACTTTAAAACATTAATTACAACTCAAATACATCCAAAAATAAAGGAATTTGAACTACCCTTCTTATGATAATATCTGTTAAGCATGGATAATACATTTTCTTTCACTGAGCCTAAAAACTTAAAACATTACAACTCAAATACATCCAAAAACAAAGGAATTTGAACTCTCCTCCTCATGATAATATCTGTTGTTGGATGGATTTTTTTTTTGAGGAATATTGGATGGAATATTATTTTAAAAAAAAAGTCCATTTAAAGACAGTAAAAGTGTAAAGCGCGTTCCTGAATTATACAGCTACCCTAGCATTTAGGCCATGTTCGGCAGACACATGGGCAGGGGAATGGGCACAGGAACATAAAAAAAATTTGAACTGATTTTTACTGTTCACGTGGGAAAAAAAAAAATTCAGTCTGAATCAATTTTTTTTCCCACATGAACAGTAAAATTCAATTTTGCATGTCAATAAAAGAAGCAACGAAAAAAAATTCAATTCAATTCTATTAAATTGTTTTGGCTTTGGAGTAAGATTCCGGGGCTCTGGATGCTGCTGTAGAAACAATACAATTAATTAACAAATTAAGAGTGAGTATTAAAAATTGCATTATTTGCGGTGGAGTGGAGTAGACTTTGCTTAGGTTAAAATAAGGCATAATCGGTTATATACTCATTAAAACTTTTGAATTTGGATATTTGCTCATATCCTATTCAAAATTTACCTCAAATTTGAATAGGATATGGACAAATATCCAAATTCAAAAGTTTTGATGGGTATATAACCGATTCCCCCTTAAAATAAACACGTGTCCCGTGTCCGTACTGTCTCCCATTAAGAAACACTAGAAAATTCTCTCTATGGGGCTCAACGCTTGGCAGTGAAGGTGCCTATTTGCAGCTTTGCACTGCCCAATACCATTTTATAGTAATTAGCAATTAGTGGATTCCTCTGCACCAATCCCAGAGCATTTCTAGTCTTGCTCTTTCTTATCTATGAAAAATAATCTATGGACATGCACTTACAGTGTAACTATCAGTGAAACTGGTTATTTCATGAAATATATATATATATATATATATAGAGTATGGCTAATGTACTTCTGGAAGCATTTCGGCCTCGTGCTTCCGGGGGCATATCTTAGTGTTTGATGTTCAAACAACAAATTCAAACCGTTAGATGTTCAATCTATATTAAAATCTGCTTGGAGACCAAATTTTATATTTTTTTTGAATTTTTTTACTATTTATTAAGCCACTTTGAAAATTCCAGATCCGGGTGAACAGTAAAAACAGTATGGACCATATGATCTGGAATTTTCAAAGTGGCTTAATAAATAGTAAAAAAATTCCAAAAAATGTAAAATTCGGTCTCCAAGCAGATTTTAATATAGAGATCACATCTAACGGTTTGCATTTGTTGTTTGAATATCAAACACTAAGATATGCCCCCGGAAGCATATCGCTGAAGTTCTAGAGGAAGCACGTTAGCCATACTCTATATATATATACAAGTTTATTTCCAAAACAAAAAGCAGGAACTTAGTATGATACATAAAACATAGAAAGTTTTGGTAGGAAATCCTAATGTAATGTTCAACATTTAAATATTTTATCCAATATTTGGAACCTGGAGTTCAAAAAGTATATATATATATATATATATATATATATATATATATATATATATATATATTTCCTTCAAATAAAAACATGGAATATGTAAACAGGAAAGTAGAAAGTACATGTACCGCCTCACCACCTAGATCATAGAAAATCTGAATTAAACACAAGCAGAGGTTATACGGCTACGCCAATGGTTAATGCTCTCAGTAGATCTGAACTGGAGAGTTCATGGTTGGCCCATTCGGAGAAGTTACAGGAGACAATTGCACTGGGCTGATCAGGCCTTCTTTTTGCACCAGTCCAGAGAGACAAAAATATATTTAAATGTGCCTCGTAATTCGTGCAAAGTAAGATTATGGAATAACGTGCACCAAGTTTATATTATTGGCCATTAGACTGCATGTGCATCTACAAGCACACTCCAGCCATTATCTGACTAAACAAATTGAATAAATCAATATAGTTCGTTTTCTATTAATATTATTTTGGTTTTCTGTAACTTAGTTTGAAATTTGAAATAGCTGAATCTATAAGGGTATGTTTGGTTACAAAATAAGAATAAGCTAGAATAGTTCAGTTTGAAATTTGGAATAGCTGAATCTACAAAACAAGAATAACTAGAATAGCTCTTTTGTCATTTGTCTTGTTAGAATAGCCAAATTCAACTTTTTGTAAGAATATGCTATTCTAATAAGGAAAAAAACTTGAATTCTCTACTCTAGCTTATTCAACTCCAATCAAACATAGAACAAGTTATTCCGGATAGCTCTGTTTCAAAAATAGCCTATTCTCACTCCAACCAAACATACCCTAAAAATGCTAGAACAGTACAAACTTAGTATCCGTAGCTAGAGCATATCCGATTCAATTCGTTGGTGCTCTATTCTTATATTTTCTTTTCTTTACTTTTTAATTAATCTGTACTTTTAAACTGCAGATAAGTTGCATCTATATATATATATTTTTCTTTTCAAACCGAATAATTAAAACTTCATTAGGTCTTCAATTAATTGGCCCATAATAAACTTCATTACTGCGCGCGTATATATAGTACATACGAAGAACTGATAAATTGGCCTATTAATTAATTAAGATTCATCATGCATGATTGCCACCGTGTTAACCTTAACAATATAAGATCCCTCACTTAGGCTACATAGATATTACATCTTGCTCGGCAAATATACATCTCCCCGTTTCACATTGTTAATGCAATGATCCTGGCAGCTACTGTCATGGAATTTCAAAAAAAAAATATATATATATATAGAATTGAGCGATGGTGAGACGTGGAGTAAAACAAGTTTGTACACCATGACACTATATTTTCATTTTGAAAATCTAAACAACCGATCCGAACCGTTCAACATGTTCTCTATATTGAAATGTGCTTGGAGACCAAATTTTATATTTTTTGGAATTTTTTTACTATTTATTAAGCCACTTTGAAAATCGCTGATCCGGTGGTCCAGAAAATTTTACTGTTTTTACTGTTCACAGTGGATCAGCGATTTTCAAAGTAGCTTATAAAGAGTAAAAAAATTCCAAAAAATGTAAAATTTGGTCTCCAAGTACATTTCAATATAGAGAACATGTGAACGGCTCGGATTGGTTGTTTGGATTTTCAAAATGAAAATATGGTGGGGAGTACAAACTTATTTTACTCCACGTCTCACCATAGTTCATCTCTCTCTATATATATATATCTCCCCGGATTCGGAGAAAAAATAAATCTATCAATGGTGAACCTAACTTTAGATGGGATAAAAAATCCATGAAAACAATTTCAGATTCCATATATAAAAGTTGGTACGTAAAGTGGATTGATACATATACTATGCTGACAAAACTTCATATTAATTAACTAATAATGAATAAATATGGTACAACATGTAATTTCTTTCTTTGCGGTAAATGGTACAACAGAAGGACAGCTAAGAAATAAGCCGATATCTGTTATGGCATATATTCAATAAAATTTGTTACTTGAAATATATACTTACCAAACCAAAATGTGTGTGTGTGTGTGTGTGTGTGTGTGTATATATATATATATATATATATATATATATATATATATCAATCGGAATAAAAGAGAAGCTTAAACAAAATAATACAGGCTTGAAATCTTGAAAATCATAAAATGCAAGAAAATAAAACCAATATTTATTATGACATTTTTTTTCAGTACACTAATATCAATACCAAATAGGAAGACCTAGAAAAGTACACTAAGCATTGGATTAGGTTTCTTTTTCAACTTTTTGATCTGTAATTGGAGAAGAAAAAAAGGTGTGGTGGCAACAGACCTCTAGATTAAGACCTACATTTATGCAATGGGTATGCATTAACAAGGTTGTATAGCATTATATAGCTTGGTAGGCTTGGATCTTCCTCCCATTAATTTGTTGCAAATTTTGGTTCTATATATCTTATTCACACACTTAGGGAATCTAATAGCATATGGTCCCATACTATGACTAGCTAATCTTAATTGCTATCTACATAGAGTTTGGAAGTGGTCCAAGAAAGCACATCTTTAATTAGGAAACCAAATCTTGATACTTGTCTCATGTGCATCGATCTTCTTTACCAGAACTTTATACTTCATATTTTTATTCCTTTTGTTGAACAAAATTAGAATTTACAAAAATAAGCAAAGCTTTAATTTAAGGAAGGGGAGTTGCATATTTTTGATGTCTCTGCTCTCCATACCTCTTGTCAATATAAAAACAACACTATTGACTTTATACATGTATGCAAAAGGAATCTGATTTGCTACTGTCTAATACTCTAATGTTCAAGAAACAAAACCAGTGGACACGCACAATTTATTCAAAGTTCTTGTCAAGAATCAAAACTAATATGTTCAATACATTTTGAGGAATTAATTAGTTATGGATTATGAAGTTGCTACATTAATTGAATGGGTACCCTAAAAGTAAGTTATATGGAAATATACTGAAGTCACATAGCTACATTTAACAAAACAAATTAACAATTATGTTATTTACATAAAAAAAAGTCTACTAATTTCAGTATAACCTAATTAATCCCTTCAGAAAATGAGCAACAAGTCCCTTTGCCATTATAATATAGTCCCAAACCAAAATTTCAAGGATCTAAGCTTCCTGTGCTTTGTATTAATTGCAATGCCAATTGAACAATTTTTTCTAGAAAAAAAGAAAAGAAAAACAAGAAACTAGAATTTAAATCTTGCAAACATAAACAAATATAAATTGATGAATTTATCAACGTATAGGTTACTATACGTACCAGTTAAAGCATAGTGAATTACCAACAACATAAACTGAACAAAAGAAGCACAACTATTTTGTTGATCTACCATCCTACCAGCCTATTACGTACCGATATGGGTTAAATACAAGCTGGTAAAATATTATGTCTTGTTAAGAGACTTACAATCATCTAATTAATTAAAAAGTGCAACTTAGTTAGCCGATCGATCGAGTTGCAAACTTGCAATCAGGTACTTATAGCATCCCTAGATGCTGGAGTATCCTGATCTTTGGGATGAACAACATCAATAACTGTTGAATTTTAATTAAACCTTCAATGAAAGACCAACTAGGAAAATATTAATTAGAGAAATACTGAGAAAAAACGAGAAGATTTGGGCTTAAGGACACTAACCAACAACTTGACTACAAAACATCATGGAATGACAGTCTAGACTCTGAAACAGAAAAAAAAAAATAAGCAAAGAAAAATGTAGTTGATCAGCTTTGATATATAGTATTGAAAGGAACCAAACTTGTTTTGCTAGAGAAGGTTTTTCCTTGCACCATGTCACAAGTTTTTGTTATTGGAAATAACAAGCAGATACATACATTATAGTATTATACATCCTCCAGCGCAATATCTTTGATTTAGTTCTGACTCTTAACAAGGTTGTTCCATTTCTGCTACATATGTAAGAAAGGGAAATAGTAAAGAGTACAGCAAATGAAGGTATCATCAAAATACACTGGAATATTGGTTCAGCACATGATGTATCCCTACGTAGAAGATATCAAGAGAGCCATTATAATACAAGTTAAGGGAAACCCCCTATTAGATTAGCTACTTTTTGCATTACCACACAAACAAATGATTAAGAAGAAAGTGCTCTTCCACAAATATTAAGGTACTAATATACAACGAGAAGAACTAGACACTAGAGACACATCTATATTTTGGACATTATGAGTATAGATTTATATAGTTAGTAAGGATATAAACATAAACAAAACTCTTGAGGAAACTATTATGTATTTGATGTTTCATGCATGCAGTATCATATATTGCAACAAACAAATTTTTTTCCTAACATCTAGATAGTTTTGAGTTAGGGGATTTACTAGGCCAAAATAGAAGTCCAGCGACTTAGAAATAGCATATGAGCATGTATATATCTAAATAAAGGGAAAGAAAAATTCAAATATTGCCTCACAGAAACAATGAAAACACAACATAAAGTAAATGACAAACAACTTGCATTTGTTTGATACTGCTACAAGTAAAAACATAACATGATCAGTGTAACTCGGAAAGAATCTAATGCATAATAATAGTTTGGAATTTTGAATGGTAGAAATTAATGGAGACACACTCTTTTCAAAAGAGGAACAACGTAACAAATTAAACTGCTTAGGATGCTGTTCATATTAACATGCAAATAGTTAAATAAGGGTTTAATTTGAGACACTCAAAAAGAAGGAAAGCTGGAACAGTACCATCATAACAAAGACTCCAGCAAGTTTCTTCTTGGAAAGGGCACTCCTATTGATTTGTTCTCTGCATTAAAATGCTAATTATGAGACACTCCATAACTACTTCAAGTACCTTGAGAAAGCAAAAGAGAGTACCGAAACCAGCTAAAAATCTCAAAGAAAGCGATTTATGTTGCCACCACTTAATTGCCTAAAGTAACTCTTTTGGTGGCAGAGAGAGATCTAGAGAGAGAGAACCTCGGGAGCCGCTGCCAACCATTTCAGAACAAGAGAGAGAGAGAGAGAGAGAGAGAGAGCTTATATACAAGGTGAGGATCAGAAGGTGTGCCTAAAAAAGAATCAGATCAGAACCATAATGGCAAGAGGCGCAACCCTAGAAATGTATTTTTTTATAAGCAGTTTTTCTAATGGATAAGAAAAGTAATTTTAAATTTCAATTTTTTAATCAGAAGCAAGTCAGAGAGAGGTCTTACTATCTATTTCATTTCTGCAGTTTGAAAACTTAGAGATAAAACTAAATAACATTTCTCGAAAAGCCAACACCAGTCCGACCAGGACTTGAAAACAAATATAAACATAGAAACCACCAAAATTGGTATAGATGTTTAATTTACTATTCCTCTTTATTTTTTTGGTTGGAAAGCATGTAGGCAAGCATAAATTATGCATATATTATTATGTGGAAGTTACGACCAGAATCCAAGAGAAATCAATCACTGCTACATATAGAAGTCAGAGAAATAATATTCTGAAGAACACAATTATATGTCTAAATAAAATTATTGATAAATAGCTCAGAGAGAGAGAGAGTGACTACATTTTTAAAACCCTAGCACAGAACCCAAAAAAATCAAAAACCAACAATAGTTAAATCATTTTTTAGATGAATCCAAGGGAACAAAGAGAAAAAAAAAAAAAAAAAAAAACAGAACCTCAACTCCTACATCACAGATCTCAGTTTCTGGGTTGATGTGGGAAGAACTGGGTCCCTTGCATGAACGCACCTAGCGGAGTCGGGTAAGGATCCATTAACACTGCAGCAGTTGATGTGGCTCCTACTCCACCACCTGCCTCATGACTACTAGTTGCAGCAGCAACACTAGGAGAAGATGCTGGGTCTCCACCATGCAATTGGTTATAATCTGCTGTCTCAGGGCCATGATTTCGCAAAATCCCCTTAAAAACATGTCCACCTATGCTGATAGCCGTCTGATACGCCAGCTCATCTTCATCGGCCTCATCCAACGGACCGATTTTAACACAACGAAACACTGCCTCAGAGCTCACCTCCGCCGGAAACCTCCCTCCATCTCCTAAAGAAATTAACATCAAGATAAAAAGTTAAGTTAAAAAATAAATAAATTAATCAATGTTTTTTTTACTGTTTTTAATTATTTTTATTGATTTTAAAGTTAAAAAGAAAAGATAATAATTAGACTGAATTTGGAGGAGGGTAAAGCCCCACTAGATATCAAAATCACGTCTAATCAAAGGAGAAAAGTAAAGGCGGAGACAACGGTGGACGCACACGCAAGGGATTCGGTGCAACAGTGAAGTATGGTAATTCCAAATAGTGTAACTCAACTTACACGATACTTAATTATTTTTACTTTTTATTTTGCTATTATTTCTCTTATTTTTTGTTTTGTTTTTCTTTCAAGTGTATGTGTATGATCTTAAATGATAAATCTGGCCTGGCATAAATTCGAACTTCAACCAGGTGTATAATACCTGATGAAGAAGTAGTGGCAACCACAGTTGGCATGCGGCCGACCCGTAAACCAGTCTGATCCCGGGCCCGTTTCGTGCCCTCGCTGGAACCGCCACTTGTACCGCTTGCCAAGAGTTGTGCCAGTTGGTGTTGCCTCTCTCGTCGCTTTGCAGCAGGGACCCATGTGCTCTTGACATGAGTCGAGCAGTGGAACCCTCGGCTCCTGCAGCAAGTCCTGCACCGGAGATGTATGCAATCCTTCTTTGCGTTATTCCCGCAATCCTGGCAGCTCGTCCCGGCACGGGCCCCACTAGATGTGGTCACGCCGAGAGTTGGCTCATGAGAAAAGGAGAGCACGGTGGCTGGGCTGGGGGAGGTGGCACCAGGAGAGAAGAATTGAGGGTGGTGTTGCAGAGAGGTGTTTGGAGGCCATAATTGAAAACCACCGGTGCGGGAAGAGGTGCGTGCGTAGAGAAAGACGCTCTCCGTCGGCACGGGAGAGGTATCCGTACGAGTGGTGGTGGGACCGCCTCCGCCTAGATGAAAACCCGCCATGACCCAAAATCCATAGCACAAGAGACTAGCCCAGGTTTTGGGTTAGTCTGTATAGACTGTATATATCTCTATCTATATCTTCTAGAGGTATGGTGTTGTTGCTACTTGCTAGGTTAAATTTGTAGAGAAGCGTAATAATAAAAAGTATATGTATGCGACTATGCGAGAGAGTTATATAATTGGTATCGATCTCTACGGATGACAAATGGAGGGATGTGGAGGTGGTCCTTTTTTTGTAATTATTCAAATTGGGGGTTGTTACCAGAACAAGGATCAGAATGGAAAAGAGGGGAACTGACACGCCGCCATGGAGGCGGCTCCAACGTTAATTCCCATTTATTGCTCGCAGATCTCTCTCTCTCTCTCTCTCTCTCTAAGTCAAGCTCTTCACTCTCTACTCTCGACTTCTCGAGTGAAGAGAGAGAGGAAAGAGGAATATAAAAAAGATATTTATTGCTTTTTTTTACCTTACGCAAACTAAGTTTTGGAATTTAACCCAAGAGAAAAAGATGGTTGTTTGATGTTCCGTTTTATTTTCGTAAAATTGTAAGCTTTTTTGCATGACAATTGATTTGTTTGGTGCTATATTATATAAAATATTTTTGATGATATGAATTTTAAAAGGAATGACGACTAATGTTAAGAGCATTATTAGATAATATATCAATACATGCATCTTGGTCGTTATGATATAATATTTTTCATAAGTCTAGCTAGACAATTAACTTGGTGCTATGTAATATAACAGTTATAAAAAGTTGGCACCCGGATGACTACTTGATGACCGATGGCGCAGAGGGGCAGACGTCTACCGGATGATTTCACACAACAGTAGCTTCATCAACAGCCGCAACTTGACAATTTTTGTTAGCAGTGATAAATACCTCAGCTCCTGTGTGTGGCTTAAGAACTTCTTTTTAGCTTTTGTTATGTTGTGTCCAGCTTTTAAACTGATGTTGTTTTGAGTTAACTTCGGTTGCTTTCTAATGGTTTGAACATGTTGTTGGTGTAAGTTAAATATTTTCTTTAATGAAAATGGGCTTAAGCCTTTTTATCAAAAAAATAAAAGTACATTATCTTTTGAGGATATATTTGAAATTGAAATTAAAAGTTATCTTAAACATAATAATTAGGTAGCTTAAGAATTTATCTTTGCCAAAAATGAGTACTAATATGGTTTTAGATGTCAGAGATTCACTATGTTTAAAAGAAAAGGTTTCAATTAGTAAATTAAATTTCACATTAATTCAACCATTTGTTTACCTGTTTTACATAATATGTTCTGTGACCTATTATGGAAAATTTAAATATGAACAGTTGTAGGGTGTGTGCACAAAATATCCAAAGAAAATAGGGTGCCAAACAGAAATGTGCAAGGCCAATCAAAGTAGAAGAATTTAAGTAAAGTGAAAAAAAAAAAAAAATTTTTTTTAGTAAACTCAAGACGTGTGTTTTCTGTTGTTGCCTCCTATACTGCTATTCAGTGAACCTACCATTCTTTGTATAGCTCTACAATTCTTGTAGAATCTCTGGTGCAATTCTCAATTCCCTATATTATGGCCTACTCAATATATTCTTGCAATTTTCCATATAATATGTCTGATACATATACCATTATTTATGTGAAATATCGAATAATATAGTTACAAGTTAACTACTAGCTAAGGCGGAAATAAGTGTACATCACATTAAAAACATTAAATACTATAATTAAAATGAAATTACATTTCAAATATGTCAATCTTTACTGAAAATTATTGTGAGCATTGTAATATTATTTCATAATTTTTTTGTTTGCCTAGTTGCCCATGAGACGGGCTTAAGAAGAGAGAATGAGGTCAATCGACTCTCATTATTTAAAAAAAAAAAGTTTTTGTATTTATGTGTGATTTTTTTTATAATTTAGGGTAAAATGTCATTGTATTGTAAATTGACCCTATTATTCATAGAAAAAATTTATATAATTGATTCTCAATATGTATTTGACCTTCATAATTCGAAAGTCTGGCTCCGCTCCTACCCATTAGCTTAATAATACATTGATTTTTTTTTTTTTAAAAATAGGCATAAAATGCCCTTCCATTATATAAAAGAACGAACCAGTACAATGTTCAAATGTAAAATGACAACAAAAATGTAAACTACTCAACCCAAAGCCTGTTGTGGTCTCAGCAGCACACCCGACTTCCTTAATCAGATACTGGACTCCAAGACTGACCCATCAAGAAGCAGTACCAAGATTTCAATCGAATTTATTGAATTCATCTTCGACCTTAGGCAAAACTCAAGTACAACCATTCCTAAAACCCAAACAAAAGGCATCTGCCACAGGCCATAATACATTGAATTTTATTTAAAATTAATTATGAACATGAGCAAATTGTCAAAACAAACTTCCATTGTACAAAAAAATTCTAGAGAAACTTAACCTAAGTTCTCCTAGTCTCCACTGTGTACAGTTTGCATCCTGGCAGTCCGTGCAAGAGGGAGCTAACCAGATGATGCCACGTGTCGATGTTGGGGTGGCTGGATGGCCCCCCTTTGGAGTCCGAAAAAGGCGCTGCTTGACCGTGACACTTCTCTCTCTTTTAATGCCTGCTCTGCTGTACCTCTCTTACTAGTCGTTATATATAAATGAAACAAATGCAATTTTGCAAATATTAATTTAATGCGGAGGTCACCAACTTACCGAATAATATTAGTCGTAAATTGATGATTATTTTAATTTCTAGATTTTCGTTATTATTTCTTCTGATTTTCTAATTCAATTTTGATCATCTTCAACCTATATAGTTACATTATAGATGCACAAATGACAAATATATCCTTTGAGACCTATTTATTGTATGTTTGTAATTATAATTATTATAACTGACATTTTTATTAATATCCAAAGTTAATTACAAATTAATAAATATATTCAAAATTAGTGAAAATTTCGAAAAATATCAAAACCGATCAGATTCTGGCCAGTTTCCTCTTCCCTCATAAACCAGCCGAATCTGACTGGTTTCCTCTCCCTCTCACAACTCACTCAACTCACAAAAGAGAAAGGGAGGAAGGGACAGAGAGAAAGAGAAGGCGATTTTTTAGGCGAAAAGACCAATATTTGAATGAGCCAAAATGATGAACAATAAGCAACCGAGGTAGGTCGTCTAATCGTGGCCTAGCGAGAGGAGGGTCAATTAGTAATCGTGGTAAAAATGAGGAAAAAAAGTACAAGTGTCAGAGATGCCCTGATACACAGACATGTCGATCATTCATATAGAAATTTCAGACGATGACTTTGTGGAAAACTCTTATGGCTCTGAAATTTATTATGTTCTAAGAAAGAGGAAAGACCCATATTTATAGGGTGTAAACGGATAAAAAAAAAATGAAACCGGTCAGATTCTGGCCGGCTTCTGAGGAAAGAGGAAACCGGCTAAAATTTGGCCGATTTAGACATTTTTCGAAATACCCACTGATTCTGAGTATATTTATTAATTTGTAATTAACTTTGGATACTAATAAAAATGTCGGTTATAAAAATATGGGGATGCATGATACTTGATGTGCGGCTAACATGGAAGAATCTGTGAGCCAATTCTAAATTGACTGTTAGTTTTAATTTTTTTTTAATTATACTATTTAAATGTCAACAGTGGTTCTTCATTGGTAGTCGTAGGAATAGACCAAGTCTCTAGGGTCGTGTTTAACAAGAAAAATAATACTGTTGTCTGTGCTCTGTGCTCTGTGGTATATTTCTTGCTTAGTTATATATCCATGAAAATAAAGTTAATTTTAATATCTTTGCATGTGACCTTGAAATCTTAACCTTTGCATTTGGATCGTTTCAAGCTATATATGCTTTCAAGATATGTGATTAATTATGGATGTTTGAACAACGTTTTTAAGATTCTTAGAAAGATAAAAATGCATGTATTAAATGAAAAAAAGTTATTTATGTGGTGCTCATTTCATTACCGAGTTCTGAAATAAATTAATATTAAGAATTTTCAATGCAAATGGTAATTAATTAATTGTTAGCATGGTCCCAAGGTAGCTCCTATAGTTGTCACTGGCATGCACGTTGCTAGCCTTGCTTCAGAAAGGTTAAGTTGTGAAAGAGGGAAGCGCATCTGCTGAAATCCGAGACCGGTAACAGAAATTCCTGCAATTCGAATCCAGCTGTCGAACTGTTCCGAGATGCGTGTAAGAAAAAACCAGTTGTTTCGAGATGCGTTCTCGAAAAAAATTCGATGGCTGGATTCGGATTGTAGGGATTTCAGGATTATTGTTTATTGGTTTCGGAATTTCAGCTGATTCGAATCCGTGAAAGAGTATTTTGTTTTGTATTTGGCTCTCTTTGATTTTATTTTAGCATGCATGCATGTTTGTGCGCACTTGTTATACCAAATTTCTTTTATTTAATAACATTTAAATTTTGGGAAAATAAGAAATGTATTCTGAAAAATAACAAGGATATTATGGGTTCAAATTGATACACTTTTAGCATATTATGTACATACTAAACTTCAAAACTAAGTTTTTGACTCATTTTTCATGTATACAAAATTGATATCAATATATACCTCAAAGTTTGTAATATGAGTTGTCGTAGTCTTTCTCTGGTAACTTACACTACTACAGAAATGGTCATTGTACACGGCACATTGTATACGGATTTGACAATTTTATACAAAAACCGTGTGCTATTGTAATTTTTGGAAGCCCGAAATATCTGTGGGATCTATTACACGGATATTTATTAAAGAATTAGTGAAGAAAGCCTTGAGAGAGCTACACGGATGTTTATCAGAAATTGTAAACGGATTATTGTTTAACTAACAGTGTAGATAGCCATGTGAGAGCTACACGGATATTTATGTAGAGAACCGTGTAGAAATATGTAAAATGCACACGGATTTTTGTTTAAATAACAGTGTAGAAACCTTTGACAGAGCTACACGGCTGTTCACATAATAATCCGTGGAGAAAGGTTATTGTAGGGTTTTGATTATCGATACACGGTTTTGCCAATTTTATACACTTCACATTGTACACGGTTTTGTTAAGTATAAATCCATGTAGAAAGTGTAGGGTTTTGGTATAAAAGGCCTTCTCCTTTCCGCGCCGTATAAAAGGCCTTCTCCTTCCCGCGCCGTATAAAAGGCCTTCTCCTTCCAGCGGCGTTTTGATCAAGTAATTCAACAAACGGAAAGGTTAGAGTTTTTTCAATTCATAGGTAAATTGTAGGTTCTCCTGTATAACCTTAGGAAGAGAGAAAGACTGGTCACTTTACATATCGCTTTTGATCAACTTTGATAATCATTTCACGGTTAATAATTGAAATTTTGATTTAGGTTTATCAATTATGTCAGATCGCTTATCTATCAAGATAAGTCGCTATCTTTGGAGCTCATCTATCAAGACGAGCGATGTGATATAATTGATAACCTACATCTGGACTTCACTTCGGGCATGAATATCTCCTTCATCTCTGGCATGTATTTTCCGTTTCTTCCTCTAATTTTCTGTTACTTATTGTTGCTAACTTACTCATCATTTTTTTTATTACAGATTGTGATGAACTTTCCGATGGACAGCATGTGATGAATTTCATTTTATTTTTATTTTCACTATATTTTATTTGACACTTGACAAGAACATGTTTTTTCTTGGTTAGGTTCCAAAGAAATGGGTAAAACTAACTTTCAATAATAAAACATGTTCTTTAAATTAAATCATGTTTTGATCACTTGTTTTTGGCGGTGTATAAATGGCATGTGGCAGTGCATTGTTGTTTAATTTCTTACACAAACCCCCTTTGAATAAGATATGGTTTGCGAAAGAATTTAAACAACACGTAAGAACACTGCCACATGTCCATTTATGCATCGCCAAAAACAAGGGACAAACATAATTTAATTTTCAGAAAATGTTTTGT
>JAJGRW010001049.1:39418-132558 GCA_025461045.1 Carex parvula | reverse complement strand
TACCAGATTAGAACAAAGGAAACAAGTGTATTACAATAAAAGACAGATTGGTTAAACTAATTAATGGATTAGGAAAGGTGAGAGTGAGAACCTCATTCTTTTGGAAGTCAGGAATGATTTGAAAAAATTGTTTTGAGCACTTATTGGAAGATGGTTTTATCTTATGTTCCTAAAATAGCTTTAAAAGACATTTGCTAAACAACATGCTCCAAATATTAGAATGAATCTAAACTAAAATTTTATCTATCATTCGCTCATGTTATAAAAAGTTCGGCAACATGTTTTATGATATTATAATTAAGTGCTTCAATGCTTATCTATGGTTTAGGGATATGAAGTATTTCAGGGCAATGCATTTGATTCAAACAATTTCGTTGTTTCTCCAGCACATATGACTATTATAATGTGCATAGGATAACCTTTTATGATCAAATTTCACAAGCTATAAATACTGTTAACAAATTTGTTTGTGAGCATCATAGTACCTTCTTCTTGTAGGTGTCTGTCTGTGTTTGGATGTATGAGAACTGCCATACAAACCAAAATTGGAGACATTAGCCACAATCCACAGAAGAAGTTAATCAAGAACTACACAATAACTAAACAAATTAAACGCACACATGACACAAACACAATCTGCCTATTTAACTAAAAAACCATCCACAAAGTAGGTTTCCTTACATACTAATGAAGAGGAGGTTCCTATATTAAAATTTCCAATGATTTGAACATTATAAGATATATGTGATGTAAGAAGAAAGGTTTTCTAAATAAAGTTATTTGTGTGAAAAAAAAATTAACATGGTAGAAGTCCATACTATATAAGCTACATAATTATGTTAGGTTTAAGCAAGGTCTTCCAATTCTTATTATTGATCTTTAGAAATATTTGGTTTATATTTGACATATCCTTACTTTCCGATTACGAACGGTTGTTAGTGACTGGTCCAAATCTGCCTCAAGATCCCGCAATTTATCCATGTCAAGCTCTTCTACATCTGCACCAGTGCGCTGCCTGAAAAATTCTCCGATAAATCCTTATCACAATTACATTTTATTTAAAAACCTTGCAGATTTACCATCCTAAAATCATGAAAGGATTTCAATTTCACATGAAAACTCTCACCTTATTTGCTTGCGAAGATCATCGTTGACCTGCTTGAGCTGTCTCAAAGTGTTTTGCATTTTCTGGAAAATTCAGAAATGAAATATATGAATGCTCCTGGAAAGATAAGATTAGTATAATTCAAACAATTAATAACAATCAGTTTATTTTGTGATGTAAAGAAAAATTTAATTGCATTAACACCTCATATTGAGTGCTCCAGAGATCTGTTTGTGTGACTTGTTGATAGCGGTCATACATACCCTTGATGCTGCCATAATAAATGAAAAGAAGTTTGCAATCAGACGCATAAAATAAAGAAATTAGAACTCAAAATTCTTTTGGATCTTGAGCTTTTTCTGGATGAACAAGTCATAACTCAAAAATGAGAATTGTATTATTTATTGGGAAGGAGGAATTGAAAAGTTAAGAAATACAAAACAATTTCTCAACGGAAAAATTTCCAAGCTATATATTTCTAGGGTTTTGTAGAAACAAATCAAACAATTCACAAGTACCTCTGTCACTTGATAGCAAACACAAAAAAAAAGTAAAAGAGATCTAGCCAATTCTACTTCAAAATTATAATATAAGCTTTAAAGAACGATATAGGGTTAATCAAATTGCCATAGCTCTCTTCTTTCTCACTAAATATATATATCCATGTACCTTTCTGATCTGCTTTGCTAGCTAATTAATACAGTAATTAACCAAAGAGAGAGACTAACTCAGTGGAAGGGCTGCAATACTCATAATGCTTGTTTGTGTTGGAGAACATTATGATAGCAATCTGTGCATCACATAGAACTGTGAGCTCGCGTGCCTTCTTCAGAATTCCCGAACGACGCTTCGAGTAAGTCACTTGCCGGCTCGTGTGTTTCTCGATCTTCTTTATCTCTATCTTGCCCCTCCCCATGTTGAAACTGCTCTGATATTTTGCTCTCAAGTTGTGGTGTAGGGTAACAATGGAGGCGAGATTTGATGGTGTGGATCAAGAGAGGGGAAAGAGGAGGATTCTATAAAGCGTGTGTACTCGGTGAGGTTAGAGGAAGGTGAGAGCATAGATGGACATGGCTTAAAATAGTGTTGTGTTCCAATAAATGAATACACAGTTCTGCAAGGTCCTTTTTTTTTTTTTTATATACAGAAGTTTGAGTGTTGTTAGTTGTTTTTAATCAATTAGAATTCAGATTGAATGCAAGTTAGTAAATTTTCTCAGCATAATTTTGTATATTAAGATAAACCACTCGACTTGTTTTCAATATAATTTCTAATGTAAACTAGGCAAGTAGTTGTTGTGATATAATTTTATGTTGCAAATTTTTAAATATATCTAAAAAAATTCAGAACAAATTTTAAGAGAAATCTTTGCGATATGCTATCTTTCAAAGATAAATTCATAATTGGACCTAATAAAAATTGTAAGTATCTCTTATATAATAATTTTACTCATGATGCTATATTAATTGTAGCTATTTTAAATAGCTTGCACCAAAACGCAATAAAAGAATAAAAATTCCACATATAACTATATATATAAAAATTCTTAGTTTTTTTTAGAATATCATCCTAAAAACGGACAAATTAATTAAGTGAATGTATTATGAAACATCAAGGAGATTCTTGTTTACATCATCTAAATATTTTTCAAATAAATTCAGTACAAGTCACTGGAACTCATGGTATGAAAACTTTGATTTAATTGTATCTCATAAAAGTTATGTATTCATGAGAAGTAGGCTACCCCCAATATATTATTTCTTGACCAAAATCATTTTTTGATCTTTCTAGAAGCAAATGAATTCTGAAAAAAAGATCTCCGTGCCACATAGAACAAGTTCAGAAAGGTGGCAATAGATGACTAGATGGGATGGTTAGGGTTATCTAAAAGGAAGTGGGGTTGAAAGAGACTCAGCCTATCATGGACTGGAAAGAGTTTCCATTTTGGTGAAAGTTTTGCTGTGCACTGTAACGTGTGGTGTTTTCTTCCTTTTTAGAATCCCCTTTCTCTATTCTCTTTCCAATAAACCTCTTCTTCTTTCTCCTTTCTTACTTTTCGACATATCTAGCCCTTCAATTTTTCTCCCAAGAATTTGTGCTTTTTAAAGAATGGATAAATTATGCTGACAAATGTAACACCTGATAGATAACTAAACCAAACAAAAACAAAAAAAATTAATAGTTTTTTCATGATTTAGAAAGTTTGATACATGTATAGATTTTTTTCAAATTTCATCAAGTTTGATACATGTATAGATTTTTCATATAAAAAAATTGGATAGGTTACATTGATAACAAGCTAATTTGACAATCATGACAACATATAAATATTTATAGTATAAAAATTTAAAATAAAATTAAGATGTTATCTATTGTGCAACATGAGAAACTAATAGTCATTTTTCTGGTTATTTGAAGAGGTAAGACTCAATTTTATTGTGATTAGTGACTAAGCGATATTGTACCAAATTTTGATACAGGGCCTATTAAACTATAGAAAACATATTTATAATCTTAATTTTGTTAATTTTGATAAATACTTTTGTTGTCACGGTTGTCAAACTTGTACTTGTCAATATTAACCTTGTTACACAATTCTAAGTTTTTAGTTTGCAAATTTTAACGCTAATTGTCATATTTGTCAAATAAAGTTTGTAGCACCAGTCGTCACATCTGTCAAATAATACATGTTGTGAATATATGTCTCTTCTTTATCTAAACCCAAATTTTATTATATAATAAAGAGAGATTAGATTTATTGGAGCATCTACGTCTCAGCAACTCAAATAAGTTTTTAAATAACTGTTAACCACTTTTTAAAAATTAAGATCTCTAAGGTTTCTAACTCTCACATTCCTGAAATTAATTTTAGAGTTTCTGATAATATATATTAAATTAGAGGAGGGATCCAATTACACCATTTTATGGTGACACATCTTGACACCATATTTTTATAAGTTTTTTTTTGCGAATTTAAAATTCAAACAGCCTATCCGAACCGTTCAACATGATCTCCTTATTAAAATGTGCTTGGAGACCAAATTTTATATTTTTTGAAATTTTTTAGTATTTATTAAAATGTGTACAAAATTGTTGTTTTCAGACAATTCATAACCATTGAAAAACAACAATTTAAAAAAAATCTAAATAAATAGTAAAAAAATTTCAAAAAAAATGTAAAATTTGGTCTCGAAGCACATTTTAATATGCACATCATTTGAGCGATTCGGATCAATTGTTTGAATTTTGATATCACAAAAATAACTTATAAAAATATGATGTCAAGATGTGTTACTATATAATGACGTAATTGGATCCCTCCTTATTAAATTAATCGAAAGATCAGCTTGAAAACAGAGAGATAACTTTACAACTATATTTTTTTTATATCATATAAACGACTTACCTCTCAAAATCAAGAAGGTAATAATTAGTTATAAATAATCATGCTTGAATAGACAAGTGTCTTGGTTGTGGTGGTTTGCAATCGGTCAATGAGTACGCTTAAGATGCAAAGAATACAATAATTAATATTATATATGCTCTTATAATAAGGATTTTGCTAATATGCTACGCGTAGCATAGAGCCCCTCCGTGCTACGGCTCACTTTTTGAGTTTTCAAAACTCTAACGGTCGATCCGAACCGTTCAACATGATCTCCATATGAATATGTACTTGCAAACCAAATTTTACATTTTTTAGAATTTTTTTACTAGCCAATGGTCCAGAAAAGTTTACTGTTGTGTACAAATTAGTGTTTTTTCAAAGTGGCTTAATAAATAGTAAAAAAATTCTAAAAAATGTAAAATTTGGTTTGCAAGTACATATTCATATGGAGATCATGTTGAACGGTTCGGATCGACCGTTAGAATTTTGAAAACTCAAAAAGTGAGCCGTAGCACGGAGGAGCTCTATGCTACGCGTAGCACCGTAGCACTGTCCCTTATAATAATAATATCACCAAGGTTCCAAAATGTAATAGTCGTCACCTATCGATTCCAATCATGCAACTCTTGGTCCGATCAAAGACGCACACAAATGAACATTAAAATTTTACATCTCTCTCTCTCTCTCTCTTTACTAAATCCATACATGAGGTTTCACTGTTTAGACCACTATGAAAATGGGAAGACTGGAACTGGTAATTAGCAATTAATCTATCCAGCGTGCAAAAGGAAGTGCTTTTTGGAGCAGTCAAATCTGTATACTTTTACCTCGGTAAAATGTTAAAGGAGATAAAATCCTAGCTAGGATGGTAGCTAGCTAGGGATTGTCGTCTTGGAGGGCTTATGAATGAATTGGATTTATTTCTCTTTTTACAGAACATTCTTAAATTGAATTGAACATGGACATGACCTAACAGAGATCCCCTTCATCTACAATTATTAAGGTAGAATCCTCCAACAATTTTTTTATTTCCTACTAATTAACCTCCTACTAAAGGGCCAGATATATATGAAAATTCAATTGAATATTCTTTAGTGTTTTAGGTTTTATATATATAATTCAGGTTTCTCATTAAATATTAAATATGTGCTTGTAACCTAGTTGTTATAATTTTATTTTATAATTGTAAAAATTTAAGTTCAAATTCCAGCCGCTACTTATTGCATTTTACGTTTTAACCTCTAATTTAAATTTGTCTAGTTCCACCCTTGCTATTGATGCTATTAATGTGATTAATTAATTTTACATTGCTGAATTTTTTTTTTTACTCAAATTTAGTTTAGTTAGTATTGACCTAGATCTAAGTTCAAACTCAAATTAAGTAGCTAGAACACAAAATTTCAGAAAGAATAATAATGTAAAATTGTAGAGGACAGTAGCTTTATGGTGGTACTTGGGTTGGAATATTGATGTTGCAAGTGACAAAGCATAGTTGAGCATAACTGTAGACATGAAAGCATGAAAGCTTGTGGTCATAGCTTAAGCTTTGAGAGTGGCTCCGAAATTCGTGCATGATAAAAAAAGATGTACTTGTTTCAACCAAACTTTTTATTACGATTCAATGTAGGTCAAGTACCGGAACCGAATCTCCTGCTCCCAGGCCTCCTAATGACCCGGCTTATGAGCCAATGAGTTTGAACAACTCAATAAATTATATCAAGTCAAACTCTTAATTAAATAAAATTCAAACTCGACTCAGCTCATATTTTATTACTCAAACAGGATTGGGCCCGAGCCGAGTCGAGTAGCTAGCCCATGGAGTCTCTTCTCTTTCTGTCTTTCACTCCTCACTCGGTCTCCACTCTCCTCTGTCGCTCTCTCACCTCGCTCTCCTCTGACCTAGTCGCTCTTGCTCTCTCGCTTGGTCTCTAAGCTCCTCTCACTCGGTTGCTCTTCTCTTGCTCAGATGTGTTCTCTCTCTGAGCTGCGATGCTGTTTGTATTTAGGTTAAATCAAAACCGGCCCCTCTCTGAGTTGTGGTAAATTGATATTGGTTCCTGGTATTTATGTTAAATCAAAACTCTTATCTCTGAGTTGTGGTAAATTGATATTGTTTCTATTTTGTGGGTTCTGGGCGATACTTGACATCGATATGAGTTGTTTCAAATTTGGATAGAAATACAATTTAAAATAAAAACGAAATCCCTTGTAACTCATAAAAATATGTTGAAAGCCGAGCTGAATCTGAGCTGTTATGCTTCTTTCATTGAGTCCAAGCCGGGTTTGAGCCGAGCCAAACTCATTAGGAGGCCTACTCCCATTTGGATGGACAGGAATTTCTTACCCTAAAATACCTGACACATGAGTTCGGGATGGATTTTGAGGCAAAATCATATCTAATATTTAAATATCAAAACTCATCTCGGATCCACGTGTCAGTAACTTTAGCGGCAAAAATTTCCTGAGAACAGGTGATCCGGTTCGAGAAGTACAACTTCAGAATCATATCCCAACTAAATACGAATTTATTATATTTTTTTTATAGGTGGACTTCCACTATTAATTTGCTTGTAAGCAAAGAGGTCAAATTAATCTTTCAAGAGTTTTGCAGAATTTTTTATTTTTCGAAATAATATAAAATAAAATATAAAAAGAGAGAGAGAGAAAATAGTACATATTTATTTCGTTTACTAAAATAATTCACTTTACCCAGCTTCCCTGCACTTGCGCACCATCGTTAATTTTATATATATTCAATGCATGTAGTAGCTGTAAGGAGATCACATCAGAAGGAATGACTAAATCTCAGCTCATACACTTCACATTATAAACTAGCTTCTGAGAGATGGAAAAGACACATGTAACAGCAGCGGCAGCAGACACATGAACAACTGGTACGCCCATTAATCTACTTTACATGGGAAACCAGGTACCGTAAAAGATTCCTCTCACTTCACACCCAGCTGCTTTGAGATTCATGCTAAAGCAGGAGGCAGCATTATTGAGCTTTGAGATTCGTGCCAAGTTAAAAGGAACGGTTCGGATCTACTAATTGTAAAAGATTCCCTATTACGGTACCGGGAGGATCTGAATTCGTTTACATGTCTCCAGTGTTAACAGTTACCTTTGACCTCGACAGCCGGATGATCGATTCCTTTGTACTGTTTATCTTAATAAATTATATGCACAGCCCATATTGGTCCGCATTATGAATTTCATGAACGGATCTATAATTTTCGTTGAGAGAGGGAGGACAAGAAGATAACGAATCAGGTGTTTAAATAGCTATTCGAGCTCAAATCAATCAGTTAATCGAGTACTAGCTTATATAAAAAATAATGCTAGAACTTTAATTTTTTAATATTTTAACTTTTAATTTTCAATACTCTAAATCTAGGTGGGTCAAAAAAAATTTAGAGGGCAAAATTTTTTAAGCTTGTACATCTTATATAAAGTTTCAAAATGCAGTAGGGTTCAACCCCTGTGCTCACTTGAGTTCGCCCCTAATAGGTTAATATCATACTTTTCAGAGGCCAGATAGTCGATTTGAACTGCTCAATATGATCTAAATATGAAAATGTATTTGGAGGGATCAAGTTACAACAAATTTGAGTTACAACAAAGTTACAACAACCATTTTTTTCATTTTGAAAGTCCAAATCGTCGATCCAAACCGTTCAACATGATTATCTAAATAAAATGTGCTTGCAGATCAAATTTTACATTTTTTTGAATTTATTTTACTATTTATTAAGATGGGTACAAAATTCAATGGTCTGAATATGACTATTTTTTGTAAAATACTTAATAAATAGTAAAAAATTCAAAAAAAATGTAAAATTTGATTTGCAAGCACATTTTATTGTGGAGATCATGTTGAACGGTTTAGATCGACGACTTGGACTTTGAAAATGAAAAAAATGATTGTTGTAACTTTGTTGTTACTCAAATTTGTTGTAACTTGATCCCTCATGTATTTGAATACCAAATTAATATTATATCTTTTTGAATTGTTTTCCGAAATTTTTATTAATATCCAAAGTAAATAATTAATTTCAAAATCAACACCTCTTTGCGCAGGAATTCCAAAAATTATCAAACCGCAAAATTTATTTCCGGTTTTAAGCCTCTTTTTCGCAAATAAAAATCTCAGTTCCGGCCTCTCCTAAAATCGGAGAAAGAAATTTTGGTTTCTTGAACCGGAGATTAAATCCCGATTTCTTGATTCATAATCGGAGATTAAATTTCTGATTTCTAGTACCGGTAATTTATTTTGTGGTTTGAGATCCGGAACTTTTTTTGCGGTTTCAGATCATTTTGCCTATAAAACAGCAGAACACTCATACACACTCACTGAATCACATTTCAGTGAAGAGAGAAGAAGAAAAAATAGAGAAAATCGGATTCGAGAAACAAATTTTTGTAAGTTTTTTTTATTTTCATTTTAAATTATTTTATTTTTCAATTTATGTTGTACTTATAGGGTTATTATTTTTTAAATTGTAGTTTGTTATCCAGACCAACCAAAAATAAAAATGATCTGTGTGAAAATTTTTGTTGGAGAGAAAATCCAATACAATGATGAAGGGGTCTTTTATATATAGTACCCGGCCTAAATAGTCATTACCGCTAACCATGAACTATAACTTTGATTATCTCGAGAATGAGATTTATAAACTGGTTGGGTATACTGTTAGTGAAGCAAATCTGGAAATCCAAGCTAGGTTTAAAGAGGTCAATTTGGGTCCGATGCTCAAAGTGAGTTTGATGGGTTCGATGATCGTCCGATCTGCTTTAAGATTAGGGCCCGCAACTTTCGCGTCTGCTTTAAAATTAGTGCGCACGATCTTAAAGTGGATCGGACGGTTCGGAAACCCATCGGACCCAAGTAGCTCTCAGGTTTAATATGTCTACCGATGACCAACGTGACTACCAATTAGTACCGGTAACAAACCAAGCATCGTTCGAAATGATTTTAGGAATTGTGGCGTCTTTCCCACAAAGGTTACCGGTTCTGGAGTTGTATGTAAAGTTGGAACCAAACCATGCAGTTTTTAATTCCCAATTGAATCTGAACAGTCAGGCCCTTGTACCCAGTCAGATTCCTGATCTCGATCCCGACAGTACCAGTTGGAACCCTGAACCCATAACTTGACCCAAAATTGTTCGGGTCCGTAGGTCGGTACCAGTCCATGATTATTCGCATGTACCTATAGATGCAATTGATGATGACAGTTTGGAGAGCGGAGATGAAATGCTCTTAGATGAGTCATCAGATTTCGACGATGATGTTGGACCGACCAGTGCATACCAAATAGGTGGACAGATGCCATGCCATTCATCTGGTACCAAGCTTCTTCGTGTACATGCAGTTCATATTACGTCGAATGTTGAACATGAAGTACGTGCTTTACGGCCCATGACTCATTCTTCTTTGAGACCATCTTCAACCTATTCATAATTTAATAACAACTTAACATAAAAAATTAATTAAAATAAATAAGAAAAAATGGTTAGTAAATCATACTTGTGCAATTCAGCGTGAAGGTGCTTATTAATGGGAGGTGATGGCGAAATCTCTTGAAATTTGTTGAACTATCGCATGCAGCGATCAGGATAATGGTGCTTCACTATCCAATAAAATATCAGAGGTCCGCGGTACAAGTAGTAAGGCTGATAAGAATGTGAGTTAGAATTTATAAGTATGATGACATATAACTGAATAAATAAATAAATAACTTAATAAATTTAATAAGAATATGAGTTAAATTTAGTACCCTTTCCGCTTGAGTTACTCTCGAAAGCCGGGTATAAGTACTCTCGTACGGCTCCCATTCCACCATGTTCTCGGTCAATTGCTGAAACTAGTTGCGCGTGATACTTTGACTGGCGGTTTTGCTGTGAGATGAGTTCTCATACTTATGCTTGCAACACCATTTGTCAGCAAAAGCTGGACATGTATCTTATGTTGGTGCGCCCCAGGAAGGTTGAAAGTTTTTCGATTTTGGCTTCGATCGGTGAACTGGAAATCAAGTCCATGACCAATGCTGCAGCAACATAATTGGACCGTGCATAGATCGAACTTCGGGAACGGATGCGAGACATTGATGTCAATATAAACATGCGAGAACGGCTCAGCCCCAATTGTAGTATGTCAGCTTGTCCAAATTCTCAATCAAATTGAGATACCACAGCAGTATCCCGTCTCTGCTACTATTTGGGAACAAAGTAACCGAGAATAGGTCCAAGAGAAGTCCACGGACATACCTAGCAAATTTCGTGAGAATGTGAGTACATTATTGAGAATGTAAAGTATAAGTTGATAAATAGAAAATACTTACCACTTCAGCATTTGTTCATTGGCGTTAGCTGGCAACTTCTTAAATCGCTGACGGAGCTTAGTTTTCGGCATAATCTAGTCAGGAATTTTTTTATCTCCCTCGTACCCTTTTTTATAAAGTTCGATTGTTCATCCTCACGGATCCCTAACAAATCGAAGAGCTGGCCTTGTACATTTGCCCCATCTGTAATCTCCGTCACTGGAGCCCCCGTAATGGGCAAACCCCACAAAAACTCACGTCCTCTGAGGTGACTGTAATTTATTTAAATAATAAATTATAATCAATTTCTTTATTTGACTTGTTATCAAAATAGTAAAAATAATAAATTTATTTGAATTAGTGTAGTTAATACCTGCCATCTCTCCGAAAGGAAGATGAAAGGTGTGCATCTCAGGACGCCATCGCTCGACAAGTCCATGTATAAGCACCGCATCGATGGCGATATCAGGCATGACTGCGATCTGGTATAAGCCCAATCGAATCAAATACGGCGTGTATTTCTCGTGGTACTCGCAATGCATCCGATAATGTTTGACGTTTAAAACCTCCGAACTCTACGTTAGAACATAAATAGAAATTATAATATGATTTGATTTCTGACAGAGTTATGAAAAATCAAATAAGTAAATGCTTACCTCCTTAGAAGACTCAGATACCTTATAATGGCTGTGAGGTATCCATAACAACTGGCTAAACACCTCTTGCATTAATTTAGTCTCCCTCTCTCCTTGATCAGGTACTTCGTCTGTCATACTACAAAATTCATCGAAAATGTTCATTTCCTAAATTATCATAAACTATTTTGGAATTTCTTAAATTATCCTAAACTATTTTGGAATTTTCTAAATTATTCGGATAATCTAAAATCCTAAATTATTTTGAATTTTCTAAAATATTTTAAACCATTTTGAAATTTTCTAAATTATTCGAACAATATTTTAAACCATTTTGGAATTTTCTCAATTATTCGAATAATATTCTAAACCATTTTGGAACTTTCTAAAATATTCTATACCATTTTGAAATTTTCTAAAATATTCTAAACCACTTTGGATTTTCCTAAATTATTCGAACAATATTCTAGACTATTTTGGAATTTTGTAAATTATTTCTAAACCATTTTGGATTTTTCTAAAATATTCTAAACCATTTTGGAATTTTTTAAATTATTCTAAACCATTTTGGAATTTTCTAAAATATTCTAAACCATTTTGGAATTTTCTAAATTATTCTAAACCATTTTAGAATTTCCTAAAATATTCTAAACTATTTTGGAATTTTCTAAATTATTCGGACAATAATCTAAACTATTTTGGAATTTTCTAAATTATTCGGACAATATTCTAAACCATTTTGAATAGTAAATATCCTAAACTAATTTACTATTTTCTAAATTAAATAATAAATAAAAAATGTTAAAGTACCTGAACCGAAGTGCCAATTGATCAGACAGTCGAAGAGAAGATGGGAAGAGAGAAAGGGAGAAAGGGAGACTAGAAGAAAGAAAGAGAAGTGTGAGGGAGAGGGGTTGCGCCTCTACGTTATATAGGCAGAACTCCGAGACGGAGAAAAAGTTCTCGGTTTTAGAAACTGCTGATTTAGTTCCCGATTTGAAGTGATGGAACCGCGGATTTTATCTCTGGTTTTTTAAACCGGAAACATTTTCTCTAGTTTTGGAAGGCCTAGAACCAGAATTTTTATTTGCGGAAAGGAGACTTAAAACCGGAGATAAATTTTGCGGTTTGGTCATTTCCTGCGTAAAGAGGTGTAGATTTTGAAATTAATTTTTTATTTTGGATATTAATAAAAAATTTGGAATTTTTTACTATCTTTTTAGGTAGTTAGAAAAACAATTGATCTAAAGATTTTGGACCATTTGAAAGTAGTAATTTTTCTACTTGTCTAAACAAATATTAAAAAAGATTTAAAAAAAATAGTCTTTGAGTATACGGAATCATATTGAACGGTTTGAATTGATTATTGGAACTGTGAAAATAGAAATATAAATCTATAATATAGACCAATGTGCATGAGTTGTGCATAGTAAAAAAAATTACCAATATATGTCACACAGAAAAATTAACACAGGTAACATCAGCAAAACACACAAATCCGTACTTGTCTAAACTGGAAAATTGAGAAGAATGTGTGATGTTTTGGCAAATAAATTTCAGATCTATCAATTCATTGCACTCCATCAATTTGAATTTTAACTTTGAACAGAAATTAAATTCCTACAATTCCTACAAATTGCTAGCCCCTGTTCCCCTCTTTTTACAACCAGCTAAAGCCACTGTTCATCAACAGTATTTTAACCACATGCAAGCTTTCAATAGGTTGCTAAAATCCTTCCTTATTTTAGGATCAGAATGTGCATTTTTACCTTTCCAACCTTTTTACAACCATCCAAATCCACTATTCATCAACAGTATTTTGACCACAGACTATATATAGCATTAGAGTTAATGTAGAAATTTCAAAGAATTAAAAGATCTAAATTTATTGATTTCTGATATAATTTCAATGTCTTACACTGTACCTATCTATAGACTACAGAATTTAAAAGAATCATTTAAATATATATTTCTTCATTACAAGATCTGCTATATCTGTTAATTAATACTAATTGATTTTTAATTGATCTTCTATTAATGTAATTTATCTCTAAATTGATTTGTCATTAATGTTATTGATCTCTAATTTATTTTTTAATCTTCAACATTTTAACAGTACGGCTAGCATGAGTGGTGAGAATTCATATATTGTTCGAGATAATTCAAAATTTGAGTTTGAATTCTGAATTGTTTGTTACAGATTAATTAATACGAATTTTAAAATTGTATGCTTCTTATTAATCTGCTCAGTAAATTCTGATTAGGTCTGAATTCTTTTATAACGCTATTAACCGCTTTTCTTGGTTACGCTATAGCTTTAATTTTCGGACCTTAAAAGTTATAGCGCTATAATCGCTATTTAGAACGACCTTGATTTTGAGCAAATTTAAAATTTACGGGAGATGTATGTTTAATATTTGCTAAAACAATTAAAAAAAATCATATTGTTATATTATATTATATTAAACGGAGCTTGCGTGTGCTTGTTACTCGTACTTGATATGTATTTAATTTAATACAGTTGTGAACTTGAGACAACACAGAGAAACCATGCATGTGGTACCAGTACCATGCATGCATCTAGTTTCTTCGCTCTTTAATTCCTCTTACCTTTTCTTTTGCATCCGAAACAATTATTTGGAAATGGGGCTTGGTACCGTCTTTGCTCAGTAATGTAAGAACTAATGCAACTAAAAAAGGGAGATATACGATACGAGCCCATTTCGTTGAAACTTATATATATATATTGGGAAAAGCATGCATGCATCATTGCAATTGCAATAGGTATAGTAGGTTTCTCTGCGTAGCTCAGCTTTGCATTTGGCCATACCAATATCTAGGTGTCACATATATATACAAGTGTTTATGCTACCTTTATATATATATGTTCTTCTCACGCTTTATTTTTCATGAAGATTGACGAAGAATCAATCAAATAATTGATCCGCTTTTACCTACCGAGCAGTAAAATGATATGATATGGTAATTAATTAAAGGAGGAGAGTTCAAATGCCTTCATTTTTTGTGCCTCCACTATGCTTCTATTTCTAAAAGCTTTAATAAATCAAAATTTAAAACTTAAAAGTCAAAATAAAACCATTGGATATGATCTACATCATTTTATCTATGCACGTGTAAAAAATAATGGCATTTTAATTTTGTTTTGGTTGTCATCAAGAGCTTGTAAAAAACGTACTAATTTGGATAACTTCTAGACGTTGAATTTTTAACTTATTGATTCACATAAAAACAAAATCGAAATGTGATAATTTTTTTTTAGCACATAGAGAAAATAAAATAGATCATATTTAACGGTTTTATTTTGACTTTTTAAGTTTTAAATTTTGAGTTATTAAAGTTTTTAAAAATGAAGGCATAGTGGAGGCACAAAAAATGAAGGCATTTGAACCCTCCTCTTAATAAAGATATAAACATTAATAAATTATGTAGTTTAAAGTAAAGTAAATACGAGTATTTATTTAAATTTTTTAGCATAAGATGAAAGTTAAAATCTTTAAATCATTTAGATCAAAATTTACATTTCAACATATTAATTCTCGCTTAGAACCTCCATTTGTATATTTCAGAAATTTGAGGGTTAATTTGAAATTATATATTTCTTAATTGTGATTTATTTATACTAATGACTAATTATTATATTCTTTAAAACTTCAATTTCCTCTCTGCTAATCTGTTTTGTTTCCAATGAAAAGAGATATAGTAAATATTCTCCGTATTATTTTCACTCTCTCTCCAAGGATTAAAAAGCAACAAATAATTTGTTTTTGAATTTTGATTTTCTAAATAATAACTCGGTTGATATTCTTTTGGATATTACAAAGTTATCATCGATCGTTTTTATGATCGTGCACAAGTACTGGCAACCCAGAATTATTTTGATTGCGGTTTCAAGTCTTCAATTAATGATGGAAACATAATATATACGCTTAGTGATATTTATCAATATTCGGATGACATTAATTCAACTTAATTTATTTTGATTAATATCATTGCTATCTGTATTTTCGGAAAATTTACTACTATATATATATATATATATATATATATATATATATATATATATATATATATATATATATATATATAATCTTAAGTGTAAACTGTAATTCGGATGGTAATTAGGACAGATTAATTATTTTATTTTTAGTTACAATGAACGGTGTTGAATTTTGATTCTACATTAATTTATCTGTTTATGTTTTAATCTGGTAGTTAGGGAAAAATATGAATCAAGATGTACCAATGAAATGTAATTAACTTTGAAATAAAAAAGTCAACAATACCCTTTGATTAAATGTCAACGGTTAATGTTATAATCTGAAATTTATTAATAGATTGAAAATTCTGAAATTAAATTCAGTAGTAAAGTTTTAATTAAGTAGCAATTATGAATCATGTTCCGCCTTTTATTTTGAAAAATAATTATGTAAAGACATTCGTGCAGGGGCGGACCCTGCCCCCCTGGATTGTGAGTTTTAGTGGAGATTTATCAGTTTTGACCGACTTTGTCTCCTCTGAAATTTTTCTTGCCCCTCTCTGGACGTTTTAATTTGTAATTCGAGTTAAATTTAGGGTTTAAATTGAAATAAATCTGTTGAATTTTAATTGGTAATTAGAATTATAAATCAGAGCATCATAAATTACAAGTTAAAGTATTAAAAAGTATAAGTTAAAGCATTGTTTTTTATCGAGTATCAAATTGGTTAATAGATTTAAACCCGGTTAGGTATTTAAACCCAATTCGAAATTTTTTACCTCCAAACGAAAATTATGAATCCGCTCCTGCATTTGTGAGCATCTTTAAATCAGATGGCCTGTATATTTTTTATGAAATATTGCGACTTCGGCAACATAAAAGTTGTTCATAGTTCGCCACATAAAATTTGGAAGAAGACCAGACACGTGGCATTAACTCAAAAAATCTTTTGAATTTAATGATCTCAGCCGTCTGATCATGATCGGAGCCAATCTAACCCACACTTATGACATACGGGGTTCTTTAATATTAGTTCGGATCTCAATCAGACGATTCAGATCTATTAACGCACATTACGTTAATGCAGAGGATATGAATTCTGATCGGGAGTACGTATCCTCTGAGATATCTCAACTTTTGTGGGACCGACGTGTACGGTGTCTATTCGGAATTCAGATCCAGTGCATTAACCCAATTTTTGAGTTTTGATCCAAACCGTCCAAGATGCTCTAACACGAATCTTAAAGAGCCTGGACCCTACAAATAATACTGGTCCCTGCGCTACCACCAAATAGGCACCGTACACGTCTAAACTCAAAAATTGGATTACTTTAGGGGATCCGGACTCGTCTATTCGGGGATAGCGCAAGGGACCAATATTATATAGGCTTTGAAATTCGTGCATAATGTATTTGAACAGTTGAGATTTTCCATAAAAACACTCAAAAATTGAGATCTCCGAGGATGCGAATTCGTTGATCGGGCCCTTCGAGAATTCATACCACCTATACTATATTTTATTTTGATCCGAATCGTCCGATCAGAATCTACACGAGTGATATGGTTTATTCTATCTCGCATCGAATTTGTTCAAATTTTGTTCGAAAAATCCGATTCTATACAAAGATATTATGTTAGCTTAGAGGATAGAATTCAGATCCCCAGGTACTTGAAGGTGCAATTTTTAGATCTGAATCGTTCTTTTAATCGGGCATGAATCTAAAAAAATCCTCTATGGTTTTCATAGGCATCAGATTGAGTTCAGCCTAACTGAAATTAATCCAAACCATCCGTTCATAAAAATTGCATCTCAAGTACTTGGGGGATACGGACTCCAGTGGACATGGATGCGCTCATGTGCGTCATGACCAGATCTGAGTAGGGGTGTCAATGGTACCTTTTTAGCCGTTTACCCGACCCGTATTGTATTCGATAAGGCAGGTATGGGTAAGATTTTTTTTTTTCGTTAGCTTAATGGGTATGGGTGTGGGTAAGAATTTTTTTCGTTAACTAAATTGATAAGAGTATGGGTAATGACTATTTCATACCCGTTACCCTATAGGGTAATTATAAAATCTAAATTATTTATATTCAATTCAATTTCATTGCACCTAGATTTACTCTTCTATTTCAATGTCCTAAATTGAATCTTTTTATTTCAGCGCATCAGGTTTGTATCTTTGATATATTTTTTCTTCCCTCTTCGTTTTCTTGTATTTTTACTCAATCGTAAGAATGGAATGTAAATTCTCTAAAAATCTGGCTCACATAGTCACATTTTCACTTTAATTTTCACCAATTTTGTTTTCAAATTAATTTCAAATTTTGCAATAAAAAATTATAATTAGTGAAAAAACAATTTAAATGGTTATCTTATGTAATGAGTAAAATATAATTTGTAAAACATAATAAGTTTTGATCTTTTATTCGTAAAATTAATTATTATATTAGTATTATCCGTTATTCACCCGCTACTATTTTGTTATCCGATAATATTAACGGTAAGGATAGAGTAAAGTAAGATTAATTTTTAATGAATAAGGATAGAATATGAATAAGATCAATTTTAATAGATATGAGTACGAAAATGCATCCACCCGACCGGTACCGTACCCATGGACACCCCTACATCTGACGGACTTCAGTTCTTCTAATTGAGGTGGCGCTGCGAGGCCTCGGAAGCTCCATTGACTTTGAAAGGTAAGGAATTGACCTTTTGGTGAATTGGGCCCTTTGATGAATTGGGCCTGAGTTGATGTTACTGAAACTGAGCTTTTCGTACATGCATTTATCCAAAGCCTTGAATTTTAAACCTTAAAGCCATCATGCATTTCACTTTTGCCTATATCCACCACTAGAGATTAAAACGGTATAATTGATCCGTATTCGGAAAGATGAGAGTTCAAATGCATCATAATTTGTGTGTTCCAATATACTTCATATTATTTATCTCTACTTTTAAAGTCCGAATAGTCGATGCGAATCGCTCAACATGATCTTCATAATAAAATATGTTTGGAGACCAAATTTTATATTTTTTAGAATTTTTTTACTATTTTTTTAGATAGGTACAAAATCACTTTTTAAGGAGATTCTGGACCATCCGATAAAGTGATATTGTACCTATCTAAAAAAATAGTAAAAAAATTCTAAAAAATATAAAATTTGGTATCCAAGCATATTTTATTGTGAAGATCATGTTGAGCGGTTCAGATCGACTGTTCGGACTTTGAAAATGGAGATAAATGATGTGGAGCATATTGGAGCACAAAAATAATGGTTCATTTGAACCCTCATCTTCGAAAAATTAAACATAGATATCTAATATTTAAATATCCGTATGAATATAAATATTGATATGATTTTACGTTTCAATTATTTACATCTGAATAATAGATATATATCATATAGTTTAATATATATTATGAAAAAATATTATAATTAAATAAATATTATGAATTTTAGTATTTTTTTCATAATATTTTTATATTTTTGTTATAAATATTTGATCTAATTTGTATCTATATCCATATCCGTTATCCGTATTTGAAAAATTAAAAAGAAATATGAATATAATTTTATCACTATCCGCTTCGTTTTCACCCCATTGACCACCATTAACTCATTTGGTATTAAATATAGATTACGGTCGTAACATTTTTCTTTTTTCCCCTTTTAATGTCTTTCATGTCAATAGAAGATTTTTAACATGCGAGAGGGTCTGATTTTTATATAGTTTGTTTGAAGCTTGGAAACGAAGCATTTCCGTTTTAACATTCGTACGCGCTCGCGTTAATTTATTAAGTGTGCACGGATCTTAAAGTGAATCAGATAATTCTGTAGTTCATCAGACCTGCCCTGTTCTCAACCAGAAGTAAAAAAAAAAAACAAAATGCAAGACCTAATTAACTTAGTACCGCATTCATTGCCAAAAACCAAACTTGATCTTACAAAAAAATCTGAATTTTTTTTAAAATATTTGGAGAACATTTTGTTGCAAAATAAATAAAGATTTCTTCCTTGCGTCTCCAGTAATAAATTGTGTCCATTTCAAAAATACAAATGAGTAAGTAAAAGTGGATTTATATCAAATTAATTTCTTCGTGGAGCTTCGCCTGAAAAGCATTTATGAATTCTTAACATGGCGATCTGCATCTAGAAAGAATTCAGATCCTCCCCGGTACCGTAATAGTAATCTTTTAAAATTACTTGATCTTCACCGTTCATTTTAACTTGGCACGAATCTCAAAGCCTAATAATACTGCCCCCTCCGTCAGCCCGAATCCCAAAGCGGCTGGAAGTTAATCTCAAACCGTAAAGTGAAGGGAATTTTTGGCGGTACCGGAGAGGTATTTACCCAAATCTTTTGGTATCCATCCATTCATTTGCTGCGACCGGCCCACTTGATGCCACTTGATGATGTCGGTGGTATAGCAGTATAGCACTTTGACACTGGTCGTTGAATTTTTGCAGTGCTTTCTTTGTAGCGATCTGTGTAGCTTCTTGATTTAGCTGAGAATTTTTCAAATGGAAATCAATCATGTTGTATATTATCTACTTTGTGTGTAATGTTACCATGATATAATTTCTCTAACATAACAACATAAAATATGATAATTTCATAAATGAGTGAGGCTAAGGTACTATGCATAGTGCATATTGGTTTGTACTATGAACCAATATTTCTATTTTTAAAGTCTAAATAATCAATACGAACAGTTCATGCATGATATTTGTACAAAAATGTAATTGTAGTTCACATTTTATATTTTTTTTATAATCTATTTACTATTTAAAAATGTAAGAAAGAAGATGCTCTACGCCCTAAAAACAAATAAATCAAAACACTAGTGAAAATAAATAGTACGTATAATAAGTTGTTAGAAAAGAAATTTGACAAATCAACTAATATTCACAACACTAATTTGCAGCTTATCTTGCTATGAAAGAGTCGACGACAAACATATCATGTGTGATAGTCACTAATTTGTTAGAAAAAAGGACAAAAATTAAAAGTTAAGAAGAACCACCTTGTTTATAAATATTCTAACTTTTCAAACAATAAAACATATTCATTAACACTTTTCTATCATTTTGGCTAATAATATATAATCTAGCTAAATATTGTAATATATGATTTGTTAATACACTTGGAGTTAACTAAGGCGGTAGCTGCATCTGATCCTGCAGCCTGCAGGGCAGATCTGATTTCAATGGCACTGCAGTGTGGGTCCTCTGCCAGCTCATATGTCATAATAATAAATTAATAATATTCCAGGAACTCGGATATTTTGTCTTTAATTTTTAATGGAAGTACCATTTTGGGGCCTTTGATTAATGGTCACTAATTTTACGCGTGACTTCCACTGGCCACTGTTTAAGTTTCAATTCGGACAGTTGGATCTGAATTCGGTCCAAATCTGTAATGTACCAGACTCTTTCAAATTCGTGTTAATATATAACGGACGGACCAGATTCGAGCTAAAAAATTAAGGTCCCTAAGATGATAAGAATTTGTCTCACAAGACAAGAACAAGAAACGAAAAAACGATCATATCATAGTTACATCATATGCAACTGAAAAGTGGGTTCCACATACTACTATTCTTAGGTGTCGGTCATACTAACAAAATGGCCGTACACCTCTAGCCTTCAGTAGTTCTCTGCTAGATTCTCTCCGTTTTTGTGAAACGGACGAATCCAGTAATTTATATACTCCAACGTTAATGATAAATTTCAACCATAGATCATAACAATTAACATGAAAACAGTATTCGCTGTCGGGTATCTTTGGTCGACCGTAGAACTGGAGAGGACTTAATTCTTCTATATTTGCATTTTCCTTTCGAGAATCGCGCGCGCTCTCTCTCCTCTCTCGAATTCAGTCACCTCGAGCCCGCAGCTTCTGCATTACCGTACCGTTGGAGTATAGATTCGGACCGTCCGATCAGAATCCGGGTCCTTCGAGATTCATGCTAATATGTAATGAACGGTTTGGATTAAATTAAAACGGTGCGTTAACGCAGAGAATATTGATTCAGTCACCTTCTCTCTCTCTCTCTCTTCCCCCCTCATCCCACATTCCCTTAAATCACAAACCCCAATCAGACATCCAAATCGAATTATTCAGCTATGGGGGGTTTCAACCGAAATGCCAGGGGTGGAAAGCGCTCCTTCTCCTCTTCTCCGTCTTCTTCTTACCCCTATGCCTACTACCTCACTACCGCCATTTTCGTCATAATATGCATCGCCGGAGCGTGGCTTCTTGGCTCCTTCTCGATCTTTCCATCCGGTGCCACGTCATCTGGTGGCCCGAGCCACAAATCTCGCGCGCTCTCGCTCGCGGACTCGGACCCACCGCCGGTGATGGATGACACGCAAGTGGAGCTTCCGGAGGAGACCATAAAAGATACGGTCGAGAAGGACACCATAAAGGATCGGGAGGGCGAAGGTAGCGAGAGCAATGGAGAGGAGGCCGATCCGGAGCGGAAAAAGGAGGAGGTGGAAGTGGAGGTACTGCAAGCTGAGCGCCAGCCAAAGGAGTTGCAACAAGAGGTGTCGTCTGAGGATCGGGAGAAGCAGAATGAAGGTGAAACAGGTAATTTTCTTTCTTTTGTTTTGTTCTTCTATTAAAAGATCACATCTTGAGCTATATAATGTATTAATGAAAGCTGGCAGCAAAGCTGGTTATGTTTTTTTTTTTTTGTAAAAAGGCTCTATGATGATCATTCCCAATTCCTCAATGTTAGTTTTACATGGAACTCAGGTTTTCCTGTGCTTCATTGTGCCAGATAATATTTTTTTTTTTCGAGGGATTCATGCCTGTGGCATTTCACTATTAAAGTAATAATTTATGTAGTCTGCTTAATGTGTGATGCATGGACTTGTAATCTCCACCAATCACCTGCATACGTGGAGGTTGGATACTGGAGTTTTTAAATTAAGTTGTGGATTTGTTTAATATAAGATTTAATTGAGCATTAAAACCATTATTTACTGACAATTTGACATACAAGAAAGGATCTTCAGTGTCAAATTGCTGTTCCAAAGTGATTTAAACCTGAGAAATTGATAAAAAAGAAAGGATATTTTGTCTCTAATCTTTGTTCTGTATTTAAGCAAAAGACTATACCAATTCCTTTATGATTTTTGTTCTTCTTCTTTTTTCAATTATTTTTTGTGCTGTTTATGTCTCATTTAGAGTTAACTGAGGCCCTGAAGTGTGATCATCATTTAAAATGTCTCATTGATTTTCTAATTTTCCTCAACTTCATCACTTCATTTAACAGATGGAGGCGAAAACCGCCAAGAAGAAGAGACTGAACAAGAAATCAAAACATCTGATCAACATTCCAACCAAGTGCACGAGCAAGAAGTGAATCTGAAGCAGAAGCTGAAGGAAGAGAGCCGCCTCGACGGTGGCATGGAGGAGGAGCAGAAGCACCATGATGAGGCCCAGCAGGAGCATGACGAGCAGCAACCAACTGAAGATGACAGGCGTCAAGATACAGAGACAACAGAGAAAAGTGAGTCCAGAGAGGATGACAAGCAAGACGAAAACGGGGGACAGACCAGTGAGACCATAGAACAGGTTTTTCTTTCTCTGCTTATTAAGATCTAATAAACGATTTGGCTGATTTTACTGGGATTTCTGATAACATGTTACCAATTTTTGAATTGGTCTGGATAAGAGTATTCAGTAATTCATTCAACATTACATTGTCTCGCTTGTAATATTATTGTGAGTTATACATCTCACATTAACTGAGTGAGTAAATTGGGTAAATTACATCTCACACTGGTCTGGATAAGAGTATTCAGTAATTCATTCATTTTTTTGTGGGTCTACCTGTCTGTCTCTTGCCTTCTTCAGCCACTTGCGTTGTGACTTGGTTCCACCTGTGAGTCTCTTGGGTTATATCTCATCAGGATGATATATTGGCCCGCAAACAACCCAATTTCAATGATCTGCCCATCCTCTTCTCTTTCTCTTTCTCTTTCTTTTTACCGTTTGACCAAGTCTCTCTCTGTTTTTTTTTTGAAAAATACCGTTTGACTAAGTCATGATTGGTTTCAAAAAAAAAAAAAAAGACTAAGTCATGATTGGCGAACTCAACGGCTACTTCCAAAATATGTTTTGCTGCATCTGACATCGCTCCTACAATTAGTACAACAGATTGCAGCACGAGGATGCTGTACCTATCTGTTCCAGTACTGTCACAAGTTGGTACTTTCTGTACCTGCTTGATCTCACTGTATTCCTCCCTTTTCTTTTCTTGGCTTGTCGTATCGCCAAACTCAGGCATTTAGGCTTTTGTATTTATGTTTTTCCCCATTGCAGTTGCATTAATTACGTCCTTGAACTAGTATCACGTTGCATAGTAAATCTTGAATTATCAAGCTATTTCCTGAGAAGTTTGTAATTAAGGTTTATAGTGAGTTTGTATAAAGCTTCCTTTTTCAAAGGTTTTTATTTACTTTCTTCTTTAATTAGCTATTTTTCAATTTTTATATGAGGGCAATAACTGTGTTATGCTTTTCCAAGAGATAATTAGTAAAATTAATCTCCATCTCACAATAAATCCAGTAATTTCCCAAAATAATAAGACACTGCCTAGATCCACAAGTTTTTTATAAGATCAAACTAAAATTATCTAGTGCATCTCATTATATGTCAATCTTATCAAAATAGGTGTCTGATGAAAATCAGAAGGACACTGAGGAGAGAAAGGATGAAACCAATAACGAAAACCAACAACAAACTGAGTCACAATCTGAAACCGAAGAAACCAATGAAAATAGCTCAGCTGAACAGATCCATACAACTGACGAAGATAGAAAGGAGGTCAATAGCGAGAGCTATGGCGAGAAGAGGCCTTGGGCCACACAGGCTGACCAATCTGACAAGGAGAAGGAGAGACGGGCGGAGCATGGTGAAGTAGAGAGATTGCAATCGGATGATATAGAACAACACCCTGAAGAGTATGATTGGAAGTTATGTAATGCCACCACAGGGCCTGACTACATCCCATGTTTAGATAACTTGAAGGCGATTAAAAAGCTAAAGCCAGAAAATTACCGGCATTATGAGCATAGGGAGCGGCACTGCCCCGAAGAGGCCCCGACTTGTCTCGTCCCTCTGCCAAAGGGCTACAGGAGATCTGTTGAGTGGCCTAAGAGTAGAGATAGGGTAATTATTTTTCATTTTCTTTTCTTTCTGGAATTGATGTGGTCTGTCTTTCTTGGTTTCTGTAATGATTATTGTGTCTATTTCTTTGTATGTAGATTTGGTACAACAATGTGCCTCATACTAAGCTTGCAGAGGTTAAGGGACACCAGAACTGGGTTAAGGTCTCAGGCCAGTACCTTTCTTTCCCAGGAGGTGGCACACAGTTCATACATGGTGCTTTGCATTACATTGACTTCCTTCAAGAGGTATTACTTATCAATCTAAACTGACTAGATGACCAGGAAAATTTTGCCTATTCCTTGTAATTCTTTATTTTAATTAGTTAAATAAAGTTATTTTTTTAATCTCTTTATTTCACGCCATGGTGTTGTTTAGTCGGTGAAAGGGATTGCATGGGGAAAGCACACGAGAGTGGTACTAGATGTCGGCTGTGGGGTCGCCAGCTTTGGTGGGTACCTGTTTGAGAGAGACGTTCTCACGCTGTCATTTGCTCCCAAGGATGAGCATGAGGCACAGGTACAGCTGGCACTTGAGCGGGGCATTCCAGCCATTTCAGCTGTCATGGGGGCCCACCGCCTCCAGTTCCCTGGAAATGTGTTTGATATTGTTCATTGTGCCAGGTGTCGTGTCCCTTGGCATGTTGATGGTAATTTCTTCTCTCTCACTTGGTGTTTTATTTAATAGTACTTGTTAACTCGTATTAGTGGAATAGAAAATTGATTTGGTATTAGTACACACTTGCATATCCCTTCAAGGAAAAACCCTATATAGAGAGTGAAAAATACTTGCATTCTACAATATGCTAGTTTCTTAGTGCTCTGCATATTGGTATATGTGGAGCACATGTCTCACTGGACAAAGGCATATGTGCCCACTAATTTTATTTTAATCCCATAAAGGGGGGACCCTTTTGAAATTGGATATTTCCAAATTGCCCTTTGCCAGCTGATGAGACTATTAAATGATACAGGTGGTAGGCTACTGTTGGAACTGAACCGTGTACTGCGCCCTGGGGGATACTTTGTATGGTCGGCAACTCCTGTCTATCAAAAGCTGGAGGAAGATGTCGGGATTTGGAAGGGTAATTTCTACAAGGCTTGTTGACTTGCCAGCACAACTAAATGTAATTACGGGGAAATGATATATAATTTTCCTTAATATTCTACCTAAATTTTGCAGCCATGAAATCTCTGACAAAATCAATGTGTTGGGATCTTGTCACGATCAAGAAGGACCGGCTCAACGGCATTGGTGCGGCATTCTTTCGCAAACCGCTTTCCAATGAGTGCTACACAGAGAGGCGGCATCAGAACCCTCCCATGTGTGAAGAAAATGACGACCCAAATGCAGCGTGGTACAAAATTTTAACTTACTATAAACTCTAAAGCCAAAAACCTTTGTCATGCTTTTTCAACCAGAAGCATTTCTTCCTATCATCTAAATCTTTTTTAACTGCTGCAAATTACCCAATGGGAGTTTTTATTTTGTGTGGTTAAAGTTTTATTCAGTTACATTTCCTTTTGTGAAACCAAATTATTCCGTGGTCCAATTAGTTGTTCCCTCTTAAAACCATACCTATGTACAAACACTTTTACTTATCAGTGAAAGTGTTCCTTGTCAGAATAAAAATCTCTGTTACCAGAATAAAATATTTCTTTTTGTAGGTACATCCCATTGAAGACATGCATGCACAAGATACCAACAAATGAATCAGATAGGGGCTCCAGCTGGCCGCAAGACTGGCCCCGACGGTTGCAGGATCCTCCTTACTGGTTAAGTAACTCTCAAGCCGGTATCTATGGTAAACCGCCAAATGAAGATTTTTCAACTGACACAGAGCACTGGAAGCGTGTTGTCACAAAGTCATACCTTTCAGGCTTTGGCATCAACTGGTCTCGCGTCAGAAATGTCATGGACATGCGAGCAGTCTATGGAGGGTAAAAGCACAAATTCTAGTCGTTACAAGTGTATAAATTAAAAGAATGACAATTTGCAGCTTTATTGACAATGGGTGTTTAATTGCTTTAGGTTTGCAGCAGCGTTGAAAGATCAGAAGGTATGGGTTATGAATGTGGTAAATGTCGATGCGCCAGATACACTGCCAATAATATATGAAAGGGGGCTGTTTGGCATGTACCATGACTGGTGTGAATCATTTAGCACCTATCCAAGAACATATGACCTTTTGCATGCTGACCGATTATTCTCAAAGATTAGAGACAGGTATAATAGATTTCCATTCATTGTCTATTTTGTATAATGTTTCAAAGCTTTACTGATTGGAGTACATCAACATGACAGGTGTCCGATTCTAACAGTGGTAGTAGAAGTAGACCGAATAGCGAGGCCAGGCGGCAAAATTATAGTTCGTGATGATCCTTCAACAGTTAGTGAAGTAGAAACTTTGTTGAAATCGTTGCATTGGGAGGTGCAATTGACATTCTCCAAGGATCAGGAAGGGATGCTTTGTGCCGAGAAGTCTGATTGGAGGCCTGAGATTTTTGTTTATTAGTCTTGGTAATTAATTATTAATTATTGCTTTATTGGAGCTTCTTAGATTATTTATTCTTTCTCGTATGGTATTTACCTTTGTTATAGAATTTTGGAGTAACTTATGATGTAGAAGCAGCTCACTCTCTTGCAGTGAGGATAGGGTACTGGTAAATAGGTTTGTAGAAACTCTGTATGAATAATTGTAATTTATTATTTTAACGTTTCTAATTAATAATATCCGAAATTAGTAAAAGACATGGCAGATGCTTTAGTTGTATAGGTGTATTAACTATTAAGCATAAAATAGAATCAAGATATGCGTTATCATGTTTATGTTTGCAATTAGCATGTGTAGAGCTACTATTTGTAATGTCAGATATTAATCACAATTTTGATCTGATAACAATTGTACACAATTGTTATCAGAGTTCTGTACTAAAGTAACACAAACTTGTACACAATTTAATATCAACGCATACATGCGACCAGAAAAACACTTGCAGGCGGCAAAAAAAGATGTGAAAGCAAACAATATGACGATAATTATTTTGTTTGAGCTGAAAATATCCGTAGAATAAAAAGAATAGAACAAGGGTGTTCACCAAGTTTTTTTTTTTGGTAAATTTAACTCTAAAATATATTAAATTGACTTCAAATGTCGAAACCAAATTGTTAAAAAATCAATCTACATAATGAGTGATGTCTTTAGATGCAAAATTTATATATTTTCAAATTAATGTAGTCTAAAATCAAATGATAAAAACAATATTTGCAAGTTAATTTAATGTGCTTATTTTTCATTATTTTTTTAATATTTAATCTATACTAAATTAATTTGAATTCGTTATTTTAAATCAATTCAATCAGTTTTGAAATTAAACTCACCAAAATATAAAAAAAAAAAAACAACCAAAATATACTAAGATAGTCAAAAGAGGTCAGAAGAAAGTCCAATGTGGGACCCATTTACACCCAGGGAGCATGAAACGCACTTCTGGCAACATTAATTACTTAAGAGACCACATTATCCATGATTCCATGCTATAATTAAAAAAGGTACAGAGCATACTGTATTCCACTCTGCTGCTTCGTTGTAGTGTAATCAGAATGTTTTGTTAAATTTAAATAAATCATAGCCATATGGCAAAATAGCAGCGCAATTAACTATCTGTCTCCACTGGCTCCCCAATTTGTTTGCTCTTTACTCTCTTCTTTAATCATCACATGAGCCATTAATCAATGCAAAATGTCTTGTGGGCCCACAACCTTTTCTTAGGAAAATATTTTATTTCAAAAAGTGGGCTTTAAAACTAAAATAAATTCTTTTTGAGTGGAGTTAGATATCAAACCACCAAACTATTTAATACTCTTGTTATTACAACAAAAGATTTTCTTCGTCTGAATTTCGAACTATGACCTCCTACATAGAAACCATGTGACTTTACCACTGAAATAAAGACTAGTTCTTAAAAAGAAAAGGGAAAGAGCGGTAAGGAAATTATACTTTAGCTTTGATGTGAATTTTTTTTGCCTTCTAGCAAAATACTTTTAGTTTTTGAAAACAAAACATAATTTGCTTTCCATATTGGATATTAGTATAGTACCTTCAACCACATTTATGAGACTCTCTCTCTCTCACTATTTCACATCATAATTTTGGCTATCACTTTTCACTTTTAGGTTAACATTTATACACGCCATGTTGGCATGTTCAATGCTATCTGTTCACAATGAAAACCCACTACACTATTTGGTACCAGATGAGAACAAGAAATCATTCAAAAAAAAAAAAAAGATGAGAACAAGAAAGGCAGAGCTCCACTTTAAATTTTCCCCTGTTTCTTCCCTCCTTGTTGGCAGCAAGAAGCAAATTCTCTTTACCTGCCCCTCAGACATGGCTGCCATTTTCACGCATATTTAAATTAATCTCTTAATGAGGTTAAATCTCTTTTCTCATACCCTTCTCTTGTCAATGTCATTTCTAAAACATAAGCAAATACCCTTTGTGGGCAGACAACATAAAATCCACGCAAGTTTCTTTAAACCCAACATGGATACCTACATTTATTCATCCAAACTCATACTTCTCCTCTCTTTCACATTATTCAATCACTGCATTGCATGCCACCGCACCGACCGATCAGCGCTACTCGCATTCAAGGCCGGCATCACCACAGACCCATCAGGCCTTCTAGAAACATGGGATCACACCACTGACTGCTGTACCGAATGGGCCGGCATTGCATGTGACCCAGCCACCGGCCGTGTTGTGAACCTTACACGACCAGGATTAACCTCTGGGCCAGACTTTGTAACTGACGCCTCATTAGTCGGCATCCTTTCACCTGCACTTGGTTCACTTTCTCATCTACATGTTCTCGACTTAACCAACCTAAAGCGGCTCACTGGTCCCATACCGGCTTCACTTGGGCGCCTCTCACGCCTTACCGACCTCCTACTTTCATCCAATGAGCTTACCGGGCCCATACCGTCATCTCTTTCAAGGTTACGTCGTCTCAGGCGGCTCTTTCTCAATTCTAACAGCCTCTCAGGCTGCATTCCTCCTTCTATCTTCTCCTCCAAATCACTGATTCAACTAGCTCTTTTCGAGAACCAATTCACTGGTGGTATCCCAACATCCATTGGGAAGCTTGAGTTTCTTGAAAAACTTGATTTTCATGACAACCTCTTAACAGATCCAATACCAGAGAATATCGGATCGCTTCATAGACTGACACATCTTGACTTGTCAGAGAACCGGATCAGAGGCAATATCCCATCCTCGATTGGGAACCTCACAAGACTCATAGTCCTTGATCTTTACAAAAATGATCTTACTGGTAACATTCCAGCTTCCATCTCGGGTATGCTATCCATCCAATTTTGCCGGATTTCATACAATCGCTTAACAGGTGCACTACCTAAATCCATTGGATACCTTCCTAGAATCCAAAAGCTTGTTCTTGAAAACAATGCAATAAGTGGGAAAATCCCGAGCTCGATTGGAGGCCTAACCACACTCAATGACATCTTCTTGGCTAATAACCGGCTCACTGGTGAAATCCCTTCTTCGGTCGGCAAATTGAAAAATCTCCAAACCCTAGACCTAGCCAGAAACCGCATCTCTGGGCCGATTCCTCACGAGTTTGCAAACCTCCATAACCTCCAGTCATTAGACCTCTGCAATAATCCAATTGGCTTCACCTCCCTACCAGCTTGGTTAGTGGAAACGAGTATCTTCAGGCTAATGCTATCAGAAACAGGCATCATGGGCCCACTACCAGACTGGCTCGGGTTGGCAAGCTCCATTTCAGCTTTGGATCTATCCAATAATCACATCTCCGGTGAGTTACCTTGGTGGATCGGTAACATGACAGGTCTCACTTTTCTAAACCTCTCTCGAAACGCAATCCGTTCAACAATCCCAAATGAGTTCAGGAACTTAGCTATGCTAATGGACCTAGACTTGTCATACAACAACTTCTATGGACCGCTTTTGCCGGTGCTAGACAAAGGAGTAAGCGAAGCACTTGGACAGTACAAAACATTAGACGTGTCTCGAAATGGTTTCACCGGTGGAATTGATGAGAATATTGGTGAGTTCGTGGCAATGCAGGCGGCAGAGGTTTTGGATTTCTCTTATAACCCGCTGGGTGGTAGGATTCCAGAGAGCATGGCGAAAATGTCAGCACTAAAAGAGATAAGATTGGCCAACGACGGCTTGTTAGGTGAAATACCAAATGGGTTACTTGATCTTGAAGAGTTGACAGAGTTTGACGTGTCGGGCAATGAGCTTACCGGGCACATTCCACGACATGAAACGCCATTACCAGCAGTTTGGTTTAGTGGAAATGCCGGGCTTTGCGATGATCCCTTACCACCATGTGGAGGGTGAAGAAAAAGAGAACCGTTGTAAAGATTTAGAATTAAATGCTTTAGTGAGAAAAAGAGAAGGGAAGGAAAACAGAGAGAATTCTGGTCGCTTTGGTTTCTGAAGGAAGCATGTTTATGAGCAAACGAGGATTATTGAGCAGGCCGGAGGTTTGGTTTCAAGCCTGTAATATAGGATTGTTATTTTGGGCTTTTAGATCTTCTCAAGTTATAAATACTTGTATGCGTGAAAGGTTATCAATGTGTGTGTCGTGAATCTTCTAATTTGTGTAGAAAAATGGTTATGATTATTAAGTTTGTTAAATAGTATGAAAAAAACAAAGTAGAAGAAGTTACAAGTACTTGGGGACTACTTGTAAAAAAGTTGATATCAAGCACTCATCGCTAGCTCGCTATATATAAGGGGCAATAAAAAAAAAAGTGCAGCATATGGTAGTAAAACAATTCAGTAAGAATTTATAAAAACCCCAAACAAATCATATTATAAATCAGTAAATCAAAATTGTTTAAGCTAAAGTTACATTCTGTGCCATTGATTTTTAGCATTACAGGATTCTAAAATCCTAACATACAAAAGGACCTACAAGAATCTTGAATATCATATTTATTTCATTAACAGCCTTTGATAGAACTTTAACACGGGCCGCAAAAAATCAGAAGGTGCTATATTTGCCAAGAAACACATAACAGTCCACACTGCTTTCAACCCGCAGCAGCATTAACTGCAATTCTATCAACAACAACATTACTTCCACCATAAAGCGGGTCCCCCTTTCCAAGCTCCCTGAGGCGCCTCACCATATCATACAACCACTCAAATGTGAGTATCGATTGTTTATTTAGCTCCTCTCTAACCTCAGGGTGAACCCTAAACCAATCACCTAACATTTTGTGCACATGTGATCTTATCATTCGCCATGGTACTGGGTACTTCTCACACAATTTCAGATATTCTACCACCAAATCAGCTTGGTCCAGATCCCCTTCTTCATCTCCCTCTTCTCTCCACTCAACTGTCTTATAACTGGCAAAAAGCGCAGGGTTTTCGAGAAGTGTCTCAGCTGACAGTACACCATCCACACCAGTCTCTTCCAAGCACGAATTGACATCCACCATGTGGCGAATGTTTCCATTAGCTAAGACTGGTATTCTTAGGGCTTGCTTTACAGCACGTATTGCGGCCCAATCGGCCTTAAACTTAGTGCTGTCTTTTTGGTCTCTGGTACGGCCATGTACAGCTAAAAGGGAACAACCTGCCTCCTCTAACATTTTCGCATATGTTATGGTGTCGTCTAAATTAGGGAAAATACGTATTTTACAAGAGACCGGTACATCAAGGTTTAGAACTAGAGTTTCTACAAGGGATTTTATAAGAGGTTGGTTTTCCATTAGAAATGCACCATAGTAGCCACGTCTCGCAATCCTTTGAGGACAACTGAATAATAAAAGAAAATAATTAATATTCCTAAAGTCTTCCAATAGTAAAAATGGAGATGAATAACAATTAAATGTTTAACTAACCCGAGATTAATGTCAATATAGTCACAATAAGCTTCTACCCTTTTCGCGGCTTCCAACAAAATTTTGGGGTCATTTGCACAAAACTGAACAAATAGTGGCCGATCTTCCTAAACCAAGCACAAGCAAAACAATATTGATTTAACTCTACCTATGTTACTTGATTAATAGTTCATATCAAGCAGGTAGGGCAGAACAAAAAAGAGCTGCATTTTCACATTAAACTAATTGGAATTTGGAAATTTGACAAATGGAAACAATATTCAACCCTCTAACCTTGCAAGTAGAGAATTCCATGGACCGATACTTCTCATTCTCTGTGAAAATTCTCGAATGAAGCATTGGTGTATAAGCCGCCTCAGCACCGTACTTCCGGCACAGCATCCTGAAAGGAAGCTCCGAATTGTCCACCATGGGCGCCACCATGAACCGCGGCGCTCCAAGATCTCTCCAGTAAGCCCACGCCCGCTCCACCCGGGTCACTCCGGCGAGCACCCGACTGGGCATATCCAGTGGAGACGGCGACGGCGCCGCCGCATCCAAGGGGTTGCATAGGGTTTCGTCCGGATCGACGTCTATGTTGGTCGGAGTTGACATGGTGGAGCTAGGGTTTTTTAGGGTTTGGAGGAAGCGGGAAGCAGGGTTTCTGGTGTTGTGCTTGTAGTTGTTTTGTCGGTGAAGAGAAGCAAAGATAACTCGTGAATTCATGTGATTGGTGAGAATCCAACGGACTAGGGTTTTGCATCTTGGTACAAAGATGGCCTTTCTTCAAGTTCAAGGGACAATATTTCATTTCACTTTCTTTTAAATTTTGTTAAAACACTGAAAAACAAAGGTTAAACTTTGAGCAAATTTTCATTATTTTTCCATATTTACGAAGAACGCTAATGTCTAGCATTATATGAGATATATAAAATGTGACCAAGTTTTTTTCAGAAATATAGGTATTTAAACAAGACATTAGCAATATCAATATGCATAGAGAGACATTTGAATTCTACATTTCATCTTTTTTTTAAAGAAATTGTGGGCAATTCAATGGACTTTTGACTAAATTCAGTTCAATGTCCAATCAAAATCGTTTAATTAGCATTAAGATTTCACACAGCATAGGGCCACACAGTAAAATTCCCGCTTTAAAATGAGAAAATCTCAAGTAAATGTTTGTTCTCTGTGGAGCGGAAAAAACGTGCCGTGCCGTGCCACGACTAACACGCCGTGACTTTGGTCTCATGCCGTGCCATGACTAAGTTAATTTTTCACGTGCCGTGATGTGCCATGACCAAAATGTTAAGAGGTAGTCACGGCATGCGAATGGTCACGCCATGCCTAAACGTGCCGTGATCATACGTGACTCTGATCATTTAAGTTTTTTTATCCATATTGCAACATAATAATTTTTTTTATCCATACTGCAAAACTATTACTAACATGTATAAACATAATAACATAGAAGACATTAATTCTGCCGTTATAAATTACACTCAGCATGTTACCGGATATGTAAAATAAACCCCAATAAAATATTACCATGCAGTCTAAATAATACATTATTATCCATGTTATTCAAAGTTATGATTTCAAGTGGGGTCATTAAATTTTGATTTACTTGAATAAGAGGCATTTGAGTTTTAAAAGGACTTGAGAGATGATAAGGTAATTAAAAAAAAAAGAGAGAGAGCGAGACAAGAAATATAATTAAGAGCATGATATGTTTGTTAAATTAATGTGATCAAAAGAGTAGCTAGGTTGTGGTGTTGATGGGAGCATAAATGAGTAGCAATACTATTGAAAAAATAAAATAACAAATAAATATAATAAATTAGTGATTATGGTTTATTTTTCGGATTTATTTTTATTTTTCTATGAATATTATTTTGATTTTGACCAATGTTTGTCATACTAGTTAGAAAAATCATATGATACCAACATTGTATTTACTATTGAGTCTGGTTAGTATAACTCTAGTGTCATTTCAAACTAAATAACAATTTTAAACCATTAGATCTACTTTAATATTCGTGTGAGATGGAGCGCTTGATCAGAGAAAACGGAGAACAGAGATGGTAGAGGTCTTAGAATCCTCCGTTAGCGCCTTCGTTAGACAACCCCCCACCCCACGTGCGCTCTCTCTCTCTCTCTCGTTCACTTTCGTCTAGCCGTAGCCCCCCGCTGCTCTCTTTCTCATCTCTCCTCAGCCGCGGCCTTGCCCTAACCCTTGCCTTGCCCAGCTCATCTCTCGTCAGTGGCCCTAGCTCTAACCTTTGTTTCTTCGCCTCAGCCGCACCTTCGTCCCAGCAATGCGACCTCATCTAGCTATGCCTTGCCTCGCCCGGCTCAGCGCCTTCTCTGGTATGAAAACTTAACCCGATTTTGTGCTATTCTCTTTATTAATTTAAGATATGTTGCCTTTGTTTGTCTCTTGATTTGAAAATTGGTGTAAATGGAGAATTCTTACTTCAGTTTTGTCCAAAAATTGCTCGATGAAATGCCAATTTCAGAATTGTTTTAAGTGGAGTTTGCAATTTAACTCTTTTCTGATTTATTTTTTGTTATGTAAGAACTTAAGGCTTGCAATTTGTCTCTTAATTTAAGCATGTTATGGTAATGAGTTAGCTAGGCTGATGTTTGAATACACTTAGAACATTCTAGGCTAAAAGAAGACCTCAGCGACTGAAACTCTATTTATGCAACAATTTGTATTCACTTATCTTTCTCAGGTATGTGTGATCAGTACCATGAGAGAGATAATTAACTGGACTAGACTGGTTTTTAATATTCTCCAGACTCAAGTTTTTCTTGTAGTTTAAGATTCTACTTATTATGATTGTAATTTATAATTTTTTCATTACTCTAATCATTTGTACCATTATATAACATAGTAAACAAGTGATCGATAAAACATTACTAAATGGCAGTATACAAGCAATACCTTAACACCAAAATATTACTCTTCTTTCTATACCAAAATATAACTATTCCTTTCTATACCAAAATATAGCTATTCCTTTCTATACCAAAATATTACTATCCCTTCTATACTAAAATAAACATTGTCAATACAAGTTGTCATTTTCACTCTCACGCTCGTTGTTGTATTCATTGTTGTATTCATGATCATGCACTCCAAAAGCTTGTTTGAATGAACTTTCAACCAACATTCTCTACAATTGAGAAATAAGAATGAAAATATTAGTAAAATCAAACTATCTATTATTTAACAGAATTTAGTAACAAATATTGCTAACCTTCAGACAAGTAGACATGTTGTCATATTCACTCTCACGCTCGTTGTTGTATTCATTGTTGTCTTCAAGATCATGCGCTCCGAAAGCTTGTGCTTGAACCTTTAATGAACTTTGAGCCTTGAATCTCTACAATTGGAAAATATGAATGAAATATTAGTAAAATCAAACTATAAAATATTTAGGAGAATTTAGTAACAAACACTTTTACCTTCAAACAAGTAGAGATGTTGTGACCATCTTTTCTATGACAATAACTACACATTCCCATCCCCTTTTTTACTTCAGCCGGAGACTTGAATCGTTGAGGTTTTCTTTTGCCCTTGCATTGTGAGATCGGCGGATCTTGGAACTGAAGAGATTCATTGGAATTCTTTTCAACCATTGCATTATGTGTAGTATGAGGCGCTTGCTTAATTCCTTGCTCAATTTTTGCTATTCCTTCTTCAAGCTCATCCAGTTTTGTGCAAGCCATGTCATATGTTGCACGAGACTTAACAGCCTCTATAATTCTCTCCACTCGTTGGGTTAGGGCATTACGCATAACATATTGCAAGTCACTTTTCCCTTTCAGATTATTCTCATTTGTACCTCTTTTTATGCTTGAATTAGCATCACGTGTCCATCTTTTAAGAATGTAATGTGTTGGAAGGAATTGTTGCATCTTCACAAATTGCATCACCTCAAGTGCGTGGGAACATAAAACACCTTGGAATTGAAAACCTTTGCACTCGCAATCTGCCCTACCATTAGTTTTGTCGATGAGAACCATGCGATTCGGCTTGTACCATTCATACTTGTACTTAATTGTAACATGACTTACCTCGTAGAGCCTTTCTTTCTCGATCTCACAAACAGAAAGTGCAGTACATCTCTTCAATTTGTCCTTAAAAAGAGAGAAGATATTTCGAGTGTATACTTGTCGTGCTTGAACCTCTATTGGATGACAAGCCCATAGTTGCGGGGTGTCATTCATTGTAGAAACAAAATATTACAAATTTGAACATAAAGTAAATAAACAAACGAAATAAAATATTACAAATTTGAACATAACCAAATGTAATAGTTTTTTGGGCGGGGTGTGAGTTTTTTTTGTTCTTTCTTTTGAAAAGATCATTTACTGAAAATCATGTAATATTTTGTATTCCACAATTGTTAATAAAAAAATATGACATTTTTAAATAAATTATTAATAAACAATTTTGTAAAATTAATAATTGTTTTACCAATTTATAATTAATATTAAAATTGTCATACACTACTATATACATACAATGTTAAAAACACAACACATTTCTTTTTATCATATCTATCTTCCTCCTCTTAATTCTACGTCCAAGACATTTCTTTTTCTTTCAGCGCAATTAAATTTTCTTCAAATTCTTTGAAAATCGGCAACAGTTGATTGAAATCGGTCTAAATCATGATATTTAACTTTTTATGATATACATAATCTCGAAGAATAATCAATAAGTTATGGAAACCAATAAATTTTGGATATGCAACTTTTTTTTTTGTAAATTTTTTAATTTGTTTTGTATTAAAAAATAGGAGAAAATAATTGTAAAACAATAAATAGTCTAAAAATAATGTTAAGGTCACTTCTTACACTACAATATTTGACTTAAAAACTAAATATGAACATTCAAATTTAATTAGTTACATATTTGAACAAAACCAAATGTAATATTTCTCTTTCTTTTGAAAATATCATTTACTAAATATCATGTAATGTTTTGTATTCCACAATTGTTAATAAAAAAAAAATAAGAACTTTTAAATAAATTATTAATACATAATTTTTTAAAATTAATAATTGTTGTACAAATTAATAATCTTTCGATGATATCTGCCTATTTTCAAAGTTAAAGTTATCATCCATAAATTATGCAAATATTTATTTCTGCTCTGCGTCCTCCATAATTTCAATGCTAAAACTAACTCCGGAGCAAGGTTCCGAAAATCAAGATCGGTTAGTTTACGAATCAATTTCGGATGAATCAGTCGAAATCAGCTGAGTTAACTCAGAAACTCAATTTTTTTCTCGTACAAAACTTGTTTTGTTTAAAAAAAATTGTAGAAAAGAAAATAGTCTAAAAATAATGTTAAGGTAAGAGCCTGGACTTATCGATTTGGAGGGACAAGAAAGAAATGAACGAAAACACAAAGGCGATTTGGGAGGCGAAGGACAAGACGACCACACAACCTCTGACCAAGGACGATGAAAAGCCACCAAGGAAGGAGGATAGACCCCTGCTCAGCTGGTTCGAGGAAGCAATGAAGGAGCAACCACGGCCGATAGAGAGGTGGTCTGAGGCCGCAAGCAACAAGACAGTAAAGCTAGTGGAGATCTTTCAGCAGGCACCAGGAAACCACCTTCATGTTGCAACTCATGCAAGCAAGGAAGTGGGACAAGCAACAACAGGAAACCAATCTCATGCAGGAAAGGAAGTGGGTCAAGCAACAGAAACAGACACACATAGCACGATAAACACAGGGGAAGAAGAGGGTTGGACAACAGTCACATACAAAAGACCTACAAGAAAACAAGTCCTGCCAAGAACAAGCAAGCCTAACCAGGGATACACCAGGGCTTTCCAGAACAGAAGATGTTTTAGATGTCTCGTTACAGGGCACATACGGGTAAACTGCAGAGAACCCATTAAATGCTACAGATGCCTTAAATTTAGACACCTATCCTACAGTTGCAGAACTATTATAAAACCAACAGCCCCCCCCACTCCACCCATAAGTAAGAGCAAAAAGATCTATCAAAACTACACCCAAGCAGTGAAAGGAAAAGCAATTATGCAAGAGCAAGAGGAGTTTATAGATGAGCGCCCGGAGGAGATGGATATCTTCTTTCCGAGCAGGGGCACCAACCTCAGACCTAGAACCGCACACCTAGCCAATTCGGCTTGGATCACGCTGACAGCGAGAGCTCCCTCAACCTACCTACTTCTGGCTATTAAAACCACTTTGCAAAGGCAGCATGGCTGGCATCGAGTGCAGCCGTGTACGGTGCTAAAGGGAGAAGGTCAATCATATCTCATCATCTGTGACAACGTCCACCTCAGGGACAGGCTAATAACGGGGGGCCCGTATGCTATCGAAGACTGAAGAGTCGATTCAAGTTGGTACCCTGGAGTCCAACATCGGAGATGACGTACCATCCCCTGGGATATGATACTTGGATCAGGCTCACGGGTTTGCCTCTCCAATTATGGGAAGACAAGGAGATTAAGAAGGTCACCGAAGGAATCGGCACGGTCAAATATATTAGACCTTACGAGATGCAAGGGTAACAATACGAACATATAACGCTGTACATGTCAACCAGACACCCAAGGACGATAACAAAGGCCCTGCGAGTTTGGGAAGGTGACCATGCAAAGAGAGTGACGGTACAGATATTAGGATGGAGAACGGAGCAGCCGGGGTATTTTCCTCCACCTAACCCGGAGGGAAGAAGCCAAATCATCAACCCATCTGTCAACCAAACTGTGAGAGAAAGAGACATGGACCGGAACTCACAGCCAGCGTGGGATGCCCGGTCGCCAACCTCCAGGAGTGACAGTATTGGAGGCGGCTCAACTGGAGATTGGTGGGCAAGGGGAACGAAACCGACTTCACAGCTCAAGCTTAACAAAACACAACCACCACGAAAGAAAATTTGGGTACCCAAGCGGCACAAAGCAAAGATGACAACCGCAACGGCAATGTGGAGGCCTAGATTAACAACAGTGAGAACAGTCAATCTCAGATCCACGGACACGACCGTGAGCACGGTGGAGGCGGCCATGAAAGGCCATAAAAAACAAGAGGTAGCAAGGAAAGTAACACCAAAACCACATGAGTCAACCACAGCAACTTTTACTTGGGGATCAAGTGTGGCAGAAGTACATCTCATAAATGCTGGCAGGGACATTCTTTACAAGGTCACGCAACAGCCCAGGACAGGAATTCAAATTTGGACGGGTCTCATCTGCATTAAAGAGGTTGTGAACGTTATACAATCTTTATTCTCTGAAAAAGAAGATATGCAACAAGCTAAGTACAGGAGCGTGAGTAGGGAAACAGGTGCCTCTGACTTCATAGCTGGGTGCATTAATTTCCCACTAGAGAATAGGAGTCTCAAAGAAGTCAAAGGGAGAGAAGTGATCCCAACTCTGGAGTCAAGTGCAGAACCCATACTGCTGCCTCTTGCGCAAACCCCAATAGAACCAGCAGAAAATACAACAGAGGCGGCTCCTATTACACAGGCCCAAAGTGAGGTCGGCCTAGCTCACAGCCCAACCGAAAGTCAACCTGAAATAGAAAGGCCCCCGGACTTTAACGGGCTCCCCACTGGTCCAAGTCCATTCAGTCTAGAGATCGAATTAGAGATGCAAGGCCACTCGGCCCAGAGATTGAAGCTGGCCCCTATTGCACATTCCCACAGTGAAAGCGGCACAGTTAACAGCCCAACTGAAAATATATCTGAAATAGCAAAGCCTCCAGGTTTTGAACACGGGCCCCTCACTGATACAAGGCCACTCGGCACTGAGATATCACTAGAGGAACAGAGGCGGCTAGGAGCTGGAACTGAAATGGAAGAACAAATACTAGACACGTGTAATCCAAACCGACTACAGCAACCAGAAAATAGCAAGAAGAAAGGCGGTTTAGAAGAATTATCTCACACACCCACTACAGCAAGCAGAAATGCGGCATCACCCCAAACCGATTCTGGCACAGTGGTGCGTTGCAGCAGGAGGATCAGGGAAAAGAATGATGGTCCCTACATTTCGATCATGGAAAGAGCTCAGAAAAAATTGGGATTCGAAAAAGGTGAATCAAGCAAGACAAAGAAGAAGGGAGGTTCAGCACCGCAACTCTCGTACATGCAATCCCTCGCTGAACTGTCGCAGGAACAAGCTGAAATGATCTTAGCAACAGCAGGGATCGGCATGGATGATGAGCACGAGACAGAGGTAATGGTGCCGGGAGAGACGGAGTCTGCACTGGTAGAAGAGTGACTCTCAGAGAATTAAGAATATGTGTAATATTAGTAGTTTAGATTGTTAGAAATGATTAAACTCAACAAAATGCAAAGAGCATATGTTGGCTCATGGTTAGGAGTAAGTGGTAGGGGGAAATTACTAGAGGTTGCAATAAGATGTGTAGTAGCGGTTTCTACAGCAGAAAGGAAAAATAGTGGGAGTTTTTGGATATGGCGAAAGCCTAGCGAAATTTGTAATTGGGGGGGGGGGGGGTATAGGCATGAATGCCGTTGTTGTACCAGCTTCTCAATTCCAATATAATCCAGCTTTATATGGTTACATTGAAGTTAAGAAACACCGAGATGAATTATAAGCAAAAAATCAAAATGATCTCATGGAATGTGAGGGGGTTAAACGAAAGAAAAAAGAGGTTGGATGTGAGAGAAACCATATTATTAGAAAGACCGGGCATCGTGTGCCTACAAGAGACAAAGATGGCAGACATACAAGGCAGGGTGCTGATAGAAATATGTGGATACAGACTGCAAAAAACAAGAGTTTTAGAGCCGATTGGAACAAGAGGAGGTATTCTTGTGGCATGGGCATATCACCTATATGAAGAAGTAAGTTTTCAAACACACCAATTTGCAATATCGGTAAGATTGAAGAACAGAGATGATCACAAGCAGTTTGTAATAATGTTTGACCCTGAAAAAGTTGCTATTTAATATCTAACATGGCAAGTAGCAATTTTAAGCAATTAAAATGCCAAGGGTGCACTCAAGTCTTTCAAAATAAGTTGGTATAGCATATTAAAATTCATAATGGCATTCTACATATAAAATTATGAATTTTGGTGTGTGATTTGACCAAGATCATCAGGAGATTAATTCCCTATGAATAAAACAGTGATTGGATAATGTACTGTGTGTAAACCCCTGTGGTACTTAGCAAAATCCTTATTCAAATGGTCGCTGGGTGCGAGTTGGGGTTGTTAAGCAAATCCCAGTAACAAAGGGCCCACATGTCAGCTACACAAGCCCCCTTCGCTGTACTCCTGATTCGGGTCGACTCAGAGCACCAAGAGTCAACCATATGGACCGAGCTAGCAGCCGCATGGCCCATGGTGCGCCAAGACCACGCACCAGCGACCATATGTCGCTGAAATTTAAACATGGGCATTTCGACCCCTTCAACGGAGATGGACTAGGTGTTCATACACCGTAGTTTACCCCATGCGCGGTTCACCAAAGGCCAAGTTCAAAGGGAGTAAAGAGGAAAAGCTTAAAACCTGATTGGCCGCGACTTCAACCAATTTTCGACCCCTTCTCCTCCCCGACTTCAACCAATTTTTGAAGATTTTAATTCGGGTCTGAAGGTCAAAGCTTTTATAAGCAATTATCTGAGATTAGAGAGAAGCTTCTACCTCTTCTTCTTAGTTAGAGCTATGAACATGAAAGTCTCTAATGCACTCCAATTTGAAGCCGAAAAAGGAAAAGAATAGAAATGGAAAATGGATAATAGGCTTCAATTCGGGCTTTGAGACTTTGCAGGCCTACACCACATGATTATATGATGGTCGTGTAAGCATTAATTGAAGGAGAGGAGTGTCAATTCGGTATACACCATGAACCCGATTTGCATTAGAGCCAAGTTATGGCAATACTGCACAACCAACTGTCTAAGTGGTAAATTGAGCTCGGGCACATGATAAAAGGACATAAACGATGCTCCCTGTCAAGCCCTCATACTCTGGGATATTCTGATCAAAGTAAGGACACGTTAAGCCATAACCGGCTCAGGTATAGCTCACCAAGTTCATTGGAGCTATTACCAGCTGTAGGGACCTCATATACACGTGTCTCTTGCTCCCAGAATGCGGCCAAATAAGGGAAGATTCCCTCTAGAGACACAGGAGCATGCACATTGAACTATGCCTTCTTTGGCCGGCCAATCAAGGGCTACAATGTAATACACCAAATAAAAAATCAATCTAAAGGCTGAAAATCATCCAACCAAGGATCAATGACATGTTACATCCTATTGGACAGCTATTGCCATGTATGCACAGATAGATGAAGAAATCAAGTGAATGCCATTGATCAAACAGCTGATGGGCATGATGAATGCCACATCAGCTGAACCCTAAACCCTAGACCCTTTTTGCCTTATATAAGGCACCTAAAATGAAGAAGAAAGAACAACTCAGCAAGCATACAACTTACTCAAATCTCTGTTACTAGGTTTAGACACAAGATATACTAAATTTCATAAGTTAGAGAGCAAGTTCTTCAAGTTTTTAGCAAAATAGAAAGGTAATTCATACCTGAAAAGATGTAAGCTCTTGATGAGCAATGATATGTACATTATTTCATGAAATCGAAATGAAGATTTTTTATTTGATGATTTTCTCCTTTGTTCTTCATTTCTCCTTTCATTCTTTTTTTTATTTTATTCATTTAAAGCTTTCAAAATGACTAAATGTGAAAGTAGCATGATTTCTAGTTCATCCTAGGATGAACAAAAAGAACATGTAGCTTGATGATCAAACAAAAATGCTTTATTTCCTTTCTTGCATTTCTTTTCTCTTTTAAACATATAAAAAAAATACATATATAATAAAAATATGTTATAATCTCTTTATTTGCACTTTTCTTGCCTTTTAAATGATTTTTATGAATAATAATAAAAAGTATCAAAATATAAATATTTCCTCTTTTCCTTCTCTGCCTTTTCTGCCTCCTCTTTCTTCTTTTTTCGATTTTTCTTTCTTAAAAAGGTTCTTTAATTCCTTGATGAAGTAACTAGATAGTAGAGGGTGTATGTGTTGAGCTGGATAGCTCCATGTACACCCAAGCTATTTAATTGTTTTATCTAAAGGAGTTAAAGAATGATAAAAATATATATAAAACGATAAATAAAAGTTGAGCTGGATAGCTCCCTTATTTATTTCTATTAAATGAGGTTTATGTTGCATAATTGAAAGATATTTAGCTTCCTTGTATAAAAGATCACTAATGTGTACTAGATTACACTTTATAAGGAAGCTAAATTGATCATTGTGCAAATAGTGAGAGAAAAAGGATTTAAGATGTAAATAGACAACAATCCAATATTGTTCTATGTCATTCACACCTTTTATCCAATGAAATCTCAATGATACACCTCTCAAAATGATGTAAAAAGCTTTCAAATCATGATTTTGACAAAAACAGGGACCTTTCTGCATAAAACCAAGTTCTTGACAGATTTTTAACATCTTGAATTGAAGTGATGATTTTTGGAATAATTTCTTTGAGCTTGTCTTCTTTTCTTTTGTTTGTCAACACCAAATAATAGCTCAAAGGCTATGAAAATTCATTTGAGTGATGAATGATTCATGAATTCAGTTGTAAATACCTTAAACCAGCCCCTAATACCCTCTGGAACAGTGGACCAACACCAAATCACAAAGCATGTACCATTGGTACAAAGAAAACACTTAAAGATGCTAAATTGACCTCTGCTGGTACAGGGACCAAATTAGAAATTGGGCATCACCATCAGATAGAGGACTTCAAAATACATAAAATTGACACAAGTTTCATATTTTTCTGATTTTATTTCGATTTTATATGAATTTCCAAAGTTCAGCATTTAAAACAGAAAATTCCAGCATTAAAAGAATAAAAAGGACCTGCTGGTAAATTGAGCAATAAAAATAATTTAAAGACCAAATTAAAAAACGAATTTCACAGTTAGATAGAAGACTTCAAAATACATAAAATGGACACAAATTTCACATTATTTGGATTTTATTTCTATTTTCTATGAACTCCCAAAGTTTCAGCTCTCAAGAAGGAAAAATCCAGCAAATAAAATGGCAAAATGACCTCCAATGCCCTCAGCCGAAATAAGTACTTTAAAAATCGAAATAACTCTCTAAAAATCACAAAATTCATCCTGAGCATGATATAAATGTCCCTTAATGAGTCAACAACAACAAATTGCATGATCATCAATAGAAATAGAGGATTTTGGATTAATTCGGTTTTGAAAAATTAAGAACTTCATGAAATTGACATCTCCACTACTCAAGAAATTAAAGTTACATCCAAAGAGAAGTATAGATCATTCTAGAATGGTTCAGTATACTCAAATCAATACCTTTCATGCTCCAAACATAACCCGAGAAGGCTTGCTGCCTTGACTGATACCAGGCCGGTATTAGACCGAACAACTCAAAAAATTGAATTATGGCTAATTACCAAATAAATAACAAAATTAATGTCTTGATTAGCTTTTATACGATGACTTGATCATGAATAAGCAGCTAATCGAAGAAATTAACAACCAAATATGAAGAAAGCAACAAAATCCAAATCGGGACCGAAACTTGGCAACCCCCATGAATGGTGACTTCCAGTGATCGCCGGTACCCGACGCCTGGCCCAATCAACTCGGGGTCCTTCAACGATCCCAACCATACCTTCCTTTGACCTGGCCGTGGCCGAGAACCCCACCGGAGATGATGGCTGACAGAAACCCCAGCTAGGGTTCGGAGTCCGATCTATATCTCAGTTACACGACTTTTAAAGCAACCAATACCGATTGATTTGAGCGCCAAAAACAAGTTTAAATGAAACTCGCATCTTAAAGCAAAGAAGAACGGATCCAGTTGTTATATGAGCTTACTGTCCCTGGGGCCCACGTGTCATATTAAACAAAGCCATATGACCGAATCTCAAAGCCCAAAATCAATGTTAACGCTTCTGCACAAATCTCAAAGCCTCAAGCCTAAATCTCAAACCCCACTTTTAAAATCACATGCTTAGCACAAATCTCAGAGCCCAAGTCACCCATCTCAAAGCCCATTATACAAATCTCAAGGTCCAAATAATCAATAAAATAATTAAATTGAAAATCTTTTATATATAAAACCTTCTAACTTTTCATATTAACAGCGCAGTCCTTTCTAATTTACAGATAAGTCCCTGACAGCTCAAAACCCTCTCAAACAAGCTCTCTAAGGCCCCATTTCCATTTAAACCCTGCCTAAAGCCCATATTATAATTCTATATCCACCCAACTTTGTAAATAGACCCTTACAAAAATATAAATATTTACAAATAAGTCATTTTCAACCTTTTTAATCATAACTTTCTCATCCCAAGTCCGAATTGACTCAAATCAGTTCCAAATGAACTTAAATCAAATTCCCCACTCTTCTAAATCAAAATTAAACTTATTCAAGCATTTTCCAAATCATGAAATGACCAAAATACCCTTTTCTTTATAATTAAATGATTTCTTCTTGGTAAAAAAATAAATAATCAACAAAATATGAATAAACATGTCATGAATTAGATATATAAACAAGTAATGTACATACACTCCTCAAGTGTTCAAATTCCTATTTTAAGAAGCACTAAACATCATTCTTAATACGAATCATACACACACATGTGTCCAAACTAAGAAAACCAAGGTCAATACATGAGTTCTCCCCTTTTTAGCCCCTTTATTCAATTCACAACAAATAGGCACAAATTCCGGAATGAACGATATGTTTAGTATGGCTTGGAAGGGCCATCTGATGTAATTAACAGTGGGGGCTTGCGCCCGCTGGGAGTTTAAACGTCCCCACAATCAATAAACTCTCTCAATAGACTGATTATGAATAGTAGGTCTGTTGAGGGTGAACCAGAAGGAACAGCAGAAAGAAAGAAAACAAATGTTTCAAGTTCGATGTTCTTTTCCATGTCTTGAAAATCGAGAGCATTGAACCATGAGACATTTAACACATGCACACACCTTCCACACCAGCTGTGCAACTTTCTGCGCCCTACAAATAACAAGCGTGTATGGCCCATCGTCGCATGTGGGAAGGGATCAGTTCTTACATAAGCTAACCGACATCAAACCGGCATCCACCCCTTGGGTATTATGTGGCGATTTCAACATCACAGCAGAGCCGGGTGAGAGAAGCAATCCAAATGCCAATTGACGAATCCCACTAAGGTTCTCGCGTTTAATCTCCTCTCTTGACCTACTAAATACGGCACTACATAACAGACAATACACATGGTCTAATGAGAGAGAAGCACCATCTATGGCGAGATTGGACCGATTTTTGATATCCACATAATGGAACAATTCTTACCTGAACTCATCACAATCAGCCCCGCCGAACACGGCATCAGACCACTGCCCGATTCTCTACATGGCTAACACAAATTTCAGCAAAACCAAAGTGTTCTGTTTCGAAAACATATGGCTGAAATTTACCCAACTAAAGGAAATAGTACAAACAGAATGGACAGCGAAGGAAGTTGCATGTAACCCAACCGAATTACATCTCAAGCTGTTGTCATTACAGAAATGCATCAAGGAGTGGGCAAAGACTAAAGTGGGATCAATCAAAACACAGATCAAGGTTTGCAGGGAGTTTGTGGGATGGTTGGATAAAGTTAAGGAAGTAAGGATGCCATCAGCCCTAGAGAATAATTCTCAGTGCACACATGTGTCAAACAAAGATATGCATATTTGGTGGTTCTTGAGGAGGATATATGGAGGCAACGCGCCAAAACCAAATAGGAGATACATGGAGATAAAGGAACAGCATATTTTCATGCTATGGCATCATCGAGAAAGAGAGGTAACATGATTCCTACTATTGAACACGGGGGTACAATGCACTCAGATCATAAAACAAAGACCCGTGCCTTCTTCCAATTATATACAGGCCTTATGGGAGCCGAATCAAATGAACTTCCATTTATTCAATGGTCAAACCTATACGGTCACCAAGCCGATTTGGCACACACGGGTAGGCAGATAACAGAGGAGGAGATAAGGATTGTAATTAAAGAGTGGCCAAGCAACAAGAGCCCGGGTCCAGATGGATTCACGGGCGAATTTTACAAAGCCTTCATTGAGATCATAATTCCAGACCTCTGCATGGTATTTAATCAGGTAACAACTCAAGAAACATCGCTACAGCCTCTCAACTCATCGTTTATTGTGTTGATACCGAAGAAGAAGACCGCAACCAAACCCCAGGATTATAGGCCGATTAGCTTAATACATGCAGTCCAAAGAATTTTTTCAAAGGTTTTAACTAATCGGATACAACAGGACATCAAAGGTCTTGTTGATTGCGCTCAGACAGGATTTGTAAAGGAAAGACAAATAACGGAGGGATTTCTCTATGCACAAAAAATTCTACAACACGCTACAAAAATAGATATACCGCTTGCATTATTTAAAGTGGATATAACCAAGGCATTTGACACTATTAGCTTGAAATTCCTCCTCAGATCATGCAAAGCATGGGATTCCCAAGTAATTGGGTATCATGGATAAATAATGCGGTACTTCAAGGCACGTCACAGATCATAGTTAATGGGTTGGTGGGCAAGAAAATCATCTTGAAAAGAGGGGTCCGGCAGGGCGACCCGATATCCCCAATGCTATTCATAATAGCAATGGATTTCGTCACATGATGGTTCTCCAAATTGGTTTTTACCGGGGCTTGGAGACTACCATTCCAAGACATGAAACCGTGTCTGTTATATACAGATGACGTGCTATTCTTCCTTAAACCAGAAGCAAGACAGATTCAGATGTTAAAAATAGCATTCGCTGCTTTCGAACGGATTTCGGGTCTTGCGGTTAACTTGAGCAAATCAGAACTGGTAATGGCTAAGGATGTTGCTACAACGGGGCAAGAGTTGGCAGCACAAATGGGTTGTGTACTTGGTATATTCCCGATAACATACCTTGGACTCCCTTTATCAAATAAGAAACTAACAAAGGCGGTATACTTACCACTGCTTAACAAACTCAATAACCGACTGACATGATGGGCTGCCAAGCACTTATCAATAGCAGGCAGAATTGTTTTGCTTAATGCGGTTCTATCTTCCATTCCGGTTTACTACATGTCATGCTTTAAGCTTCCGAGTTGGGTAATAAAGGATATTGATAAAATCCGAAGAAATTTCCTATGGCATGGAGTGTCACGGGAACAGGGCCAAAAGAAGATGAACTTGGTGAATTGGGAACTCGTGTGCATGCCCAAGAAGCTGGGAGGTTTAGGGGTAATGGACCTTACAACATTCAACTTGGCACTCTTACTCAAACTATACTGGAAATGGGCAAAACCGTAGCAGAATCTGCTGAAACCGCTGCTGGCCCACTTACCAGTAACGCAAGAACTGATGCCCTTTACAGAATTATTCTCCATCAAGATAGCAACAGCTTTTTGGAACAGTTCAATACACCGAATAATAGGTGATGGAGGTAAAACTAGCTTTTGGCTGCATGATTGGGGGTTTGGAAGGCTAAAATCGAGATTTGCAGACTTATATTCACACACGCTGAATGACATGATCACCTTAAGAGAAGCACTGCTATTGGGAATAGAATCAATTTTTAGAGATACATTATCAATTTCAGCAGAAGAACAGCTCATGACGCTAATAATTGAGATATCAGGAAGGCAAATCCTACACCACCAAAGCAAAGATGATGTCAGTTGGAATTGGACCTCAAACGGGTCCTTCACAGTGAGATCCGCATACACAGCAATGAAGGATGAGCCCAGAATTGCAAGTAACAAAAGAATTCTATGGTCCATCAAAGCACCGCCGAGGTTTAAGGTCTTTGCGTGGATAATGACCATGAACAGAATCTTGACTATAGACAACCTAAACAAGAGAGGCTTGACCATAGTTAACAGATGTATCATGTGTAAGAATGCATCAGAGACTGAACACCTGTTTGGAAGATGCCCAACAGCCCAGGAGCTATACACGCAGGTCAAGCTAGTGTACCGGCTGACGGTACAGGTCGGCTCGGATACTGGTATAAGGCGGAGGCACGGCCAAGGAAAGATCAATTTGGCTCATTACGCAGTTTGTTCTATGGCGAGAAAGATGTACTCGAATCTTTAGGGAAAAGGATTGCTCAACTCATGAATTAATGGAACAAATCAAGCAACAGTGGCATTACACGCAAGGCAGGGAAGTAACAGGGGGGTAAAGAGGCACGGTACAGGAACAACAGCACATACTGGTGCAACCGGCACAGTCCACAGTTCCTTGTTGCACTTCAATTTCTTAGCTCTTGTTTTCTTCATCTCTTTTTATTTTTGGTTTTTATTATTTACTCAAGCATGTTTGAGTTCCATTGCTTTTGTTTTAAGCTTGATGCTTACACTGCTTATGTAACTGCATCTTTTATCAATGAAAGGAGGGCTTGACCCTCATTTCCTTCTAAAAAAATAAAAATAATGTAAGGTAATTTCTTACAATAAAATAATACGCTAATAAAATAAAATATGAACATTCAAAACTAATTAGATAGCATAATGAAATCTCACAAAATCATGTAATGTTTTGTATTTCACAATGGTTAATAAATAAAAATACGACACTTTTAATAAATTATTAATAAACAATTTTGGAATCCCAATTGTTCATCATGATCTCCATATAAACAATTATTAATAAAACTATCATCTTTATATTTGTATCACACAAAAAAAGTGATACAACAAAACACTTCACATAACATATAAGAAAGACAATTAAAGCATCATTAGACTTGTGCGCTACATTATTTGCATCAAATTTGGCATCCAAGCACATTTTCATATGGAGATCATAATGAACGATTTGGACAGACTATTTAGAGTTTGAAAATAATAATATGGATCCATTATATAATCCAAAGCAGTGTTTTAATATTCGGTTCTCATGCGGTATTCAGAAGGCCACCGCATACGGCATATACGGTATGCGGCCGAATATGCGGATTCTTTTTCAGATTTATATATGCGGATTTTTTATTAAATATTTAATCCCACAGTACTTAAATACAATAAGGCAGTATGTAGAGAAGTTATAAAAGACTTCTGAGTAGGACGCTTGAAGAGAACACCTACCTGGCGGGTCTGGAACTCATTTAATGGGTTATGGATTTGGGTCCGAAACTCTTTTAATGGGTTTTGAATATTTTTAATTTTTTTAAAGCATGGATTCAATATTCGATCCGAATAGCTATTTTATATTCGACCGGACACTGAATAAGAATATACGGCTGTATATTCACCGAATATAACCGAATTTTAAAACACTGATCCAAAGTGCGCTATGTATAATAGTTTTTTTTTTTTTTTTTTTTTTGGTGATTCAACGGCCGTAGGCTTACAGAGTTACATCAGTTCTTGAAAAGTAAGGTGACATGGAAACCCCATTCCTATCCTCTTTACAAATTCTACTCCAGTTGTCCAGATTATGCGCCACTTTAATGTTGGGATCGTCCCGATTGGAGTAGTGAATTTGTAAGGATCCATTTGCCTCGTTTATCATAATCCAGGTCTGCCAGATGTGATGATAAGACCTCCAATCTTGCATACCAGGCGGATTAGAGGTAACGGATTGTATGATCTTCTTAGAATCCGAAAGCAGAACTCCTTTGCCATTAGCAAGTCGGTTTAGCATTTGACATCCCTCTAAAACCGCCCGGGCTTCAGCCTGGCTAGGGCTCACTGCATGAATGTAGCGAGAAGCCCATTGGATGACCCGCCCCTCCTGTAAAAGGTACACACCGATACCAGCATACCCATGGGTATCCCAAGAGCCGTCAACGTAACAGAACACCGGGTTGTTCAAAGATGTTGTACCTGACTGACATGGTTCCTCCAAATGGTTCAGCATTTTCTGTTTGTGCCTGGTTGCACACCAGTAGGAGACCTTGGAAGCTTCCATCGCCCGATTGGCGTACTGTCTGCACATTATGAGGTTTCTTGTTTTTCCCCCATACACCACATCATTTCGTGTTCTCCAAATCGCCCACATGATACTAGCGAAGGAGATAAAGTCGTCGTCAGACAGTGTTTTCCTTGTCTGAACCATAATGTCCTGAAATTCCATGGTTAGCCTTGTCTGAACCATAATGTCCTGAAATTCCATGGTTAGGTGGTCAGATCTCAATCCAAGGGGCGACTGCATCCAAACCGCTCTTGCAAAATCGCAGTGAAAAATTGCATGTACCACCGTTTCATTTCCTGCACAACAGATCTTACAGATTGGGGGTAAGTGGCGAAGTCTTGCTGAGAGCACCGCTTGGACCGGCACCGCTATGTATAATAGTGATTCACTCAAGTCATGGGTGGCCATGAAGCTGAAAATAACCAGAGAGCTGCCGTGATTTACCCCCAACGGAAGCCTTTTGGAGAAAAGATTTGGGAAGGCCTGGTGAAAAATGCAATTTGGGCTGAATTTGTGCACTACATCAGGCCCAACTAGCGTTGTCAATATCTACACACGTCTACTGGGCTAAATTTTTTATTTTCAATTGTTGTAATGTCACAATTGTTAGGTTTATAATACTAGGCCTTACCCAATCGGGCTTGTAGGCTCAGATTATGCAATCAAAATACTTCATGAGTGAGGCTACGTTGCTATGCATAGCACCAATTAGGTCCGTGCTACGGCTCAAAATTTGACTTTTTAAAATTCTTACGGTCGATCCGAACTGTTCAACATGATTAAAATGAATATGTACTTGTAAATCAAATTTTACATTTTTTTGAATTTTTTTACTATTTTTTCGAAAATCACTTGATCTGAACATTCTGGACCATCCAAAAACAGCCTATCTAAAAAAATAGTAAAAAAATTCGAAAAAATGTAAAATTTGATTTGCAAGTACATATTCATTTTATAATCATATTGAACGGTTCGGATCGACCGTTAGGATTTTGAAAAGTCAAATTTTGAGCCGTAGCACGGACACAATCCGTGCTATGCATAGCACCGTAGCCTCACTCATACTTCATTTAGAAACGAGCAGCATTTCATTTACTATCATGTCTTATTCAACTCCAAAAATTGAATTCACAACATTTTAATGATAGTCAGATCGCTAAAATATGGCACATCAGCACTGTAAAAGAAAAAAGAGGTTCACAGAGAAATGTAGTTTTATACACAAAAACATGGGACTTAGAGCATCTCCATTCCAGCAAACGTTTAGCAATTAATTTGGACCACGTCACTGAGTTTAGTAATTAAAGGGATTCATAATTTCTAAATCACTTCATCCCAGAAATTTAATTAGAGTTGCTTATTTAATTAGTGTTGCTTTTAAAGCAAACTTGCTAATTTAAAAACTATAGTACGTCCCAGCAATTATATTAGCAATTAACACATCAGATTAGCAATTTAAAGAAATCACCGTTGTAGATGCTCTTAACGTATAATTTATTAACCTAGTATAGGCGGAGATCAGACGCTGTGGTTAGTATCACATCGATTCACGATCCGAATCATCCGATTCGAGATGAGTCGAAATGCGGAGCATTAGGGTTTTGATATCGAATTTGTATCCTCTGCATTAACTCAAAAAAAATCTTTTGAGTTAATGTATCTGGACCGTCCGATTCACTTTAAGATTCGTGTGGACTAGATCTACACTAGTCAAAGGTCCCCTGATATAGGCTGTGGCTGAATCTTTTGAGTTAATGCAGACGATGCGGACTCTTTGATATCAAGGGTGGATTTAGGATTTTGATAAGGGTAGGCACAAAAATTTCATAAAAGTATAATTTTTTTCTCCTAGTAAATCAGAGCGGAATAGCAGATAGGGATCTAAAATAGTCATGGTGTGACTAGATACGTCACGACATGACCACCCGCGTGTCTCGTATCGTGACCATCTTTCAAAATTTTGGCACGACACGACACGTCACGCGAACGATTTGGTCACGACACATGACCACGTGTAATTAGAACCGTTAAATCTTGATCGAATGATAAATATCGAACAAACTAAGTTAAATTATAAAAAAATAGTAACATTAACAAACGTGACTGTTCACGTTTAGACACGTCACGTATGATCACAGCATGACTAATGTGTTGTGACCATCTTAATCTAATGGTCACGACATGACTAATGTGATATATATATCGGATGTTCCTTATTTGGGTATGGGATTAGATTTTAAGTATGATTAAAGAGTTAGAACCGGATTAAACAAAGTAGCTTTAAGGATGCAAGAAAATCTCAAAGAGGTTTAATTTAAGAAAATTGGTAACTTAAGAATTGAGGCATATAAGGGGTTTAAGCTTAGTGCTCGTAATTGAGATAAAAGAAGTAAAAGTTAATTCTCATTAAGATGATGTTGTTGAGACGGATTAAACTTTTAAAAGACTTAAGAGAATATAATGAGGGCTTACAAGTTAAGTACTATTTATTTTAGATTAGATAGTCTGAATCGAACTTGATTTTTACTTACAAAACTAAATTGAGTTGACATGTTGGATCTGAACTTTTGCAATCTAAAATAATCAAATATAAAACATCATCATCCAATGATCGATGTTCTTATACATGCGCTGGCGGCATTAAAATGCTATTGCTAGCATATTATTGAGTGCATTGATACCGGCTGTCATAGAGTGGGAAAAATGGCACGGCAGAACCGGTTCCGTCACGGAACGACACGATTACGGTACGGAACAGCACGGCGCGTGTGTCAGTTACGTGCCGTGATTCGCGTGTTCCGTGCCGTGACCATTCGCGTACTGTGACTATTTGCGTGTCCTGTTCATCTTTTGAAACTTTGGCACGGCACAGCACGTGAAAGATTTAATCACAGCACGGCACGACACGTAGTCACGCAAGTCACGTGCAATTAGGACCATTAGATATTGATTTAATGGTGAATTTTGAATAAACAAACCTAAATTATGATTAAATGGTTACGCGAGCCATACGAGTCACGTATGGTCACGGCACGTTTAGGCACGGCGTGACTCACGTGGTGTGACCATTCGCGTGCCGTGACCACCCCTGACATTTTGGTCATGGCACGACACGGCACGAGACCAAAATCACAGCATGTTAGTCACGGCACGGCACGTTTTTTCCACTCTACCGGCTGAGAAGTAACAATTTATTTTTTACTGTTTTGAATTCTCCAAACGAAGACAACAAGACGAGTTATATTTTGTGTCATGCGATAATAAATTGTAAGAGTCATGTATTTCAGCTAATATCAAGCCAAAGTATTTTTATTTTGATGCATTATGATGCTTGAAGAAATTCGATGGGACTTTATTTTTTTAAATTTCAAGGCTTTTGTTTTACTGATATGCAATCTACGAACAACACGGATCATAGCGTGTATTTATTTCTTAAAAAAAAATAAAAATAAAAAAAGGACACCTCAGCAGCTGAAATGAGGCTTGATCACTGGAGGCATCAGTTTCGAACTTATTCAACAATGATTACGGCCCCCCCCGCCGAAAACGGACGGATCCAGTTAGGAGGGCAAACGGATACGGATCGGATAGTGGTAAAATTATATCCGTATCCGTTTTTATTTTTCGGATACGGATTTAGGATCGGATATTAATGGATATGTATGAATACGGATCGGATATCTGTAAATATATGCATAAATATTTTCATAATATATATTAAACTATATGGTATATATCTACTATTCGGATACGGATAATTAAAATTCAAAATCATATCCGTATTCGTATCTGTACGGATATTCGGATATTGGATATTCATATCTAATTTTCAAATACAGATCTGGATACGGACAGATATTATCTGATCCGTTTGTATCCCTAGATCCAAACATAACCTGCAGTAGCTAGGGGTGGAAACAGATCGGATACGGACCAGATAGTGGTAAAACTATATCCGTATCCGCTTTTATTTTTCGGATACAGATACGAATCGAATATTAGACAGATACGTACGGATACGGATCGGATATAAAATATCCGTAGATATATACATAAATACTTTCATAATATGTATTAAACTATATGATATATATTTACTATTCGGATACAGATAATTAAAATTCAAAATTATATCGGTATCTGTATTTGTACAGATATTCAAATATTGAATATCCGTATCTAATTAAATACAGATTCGGTTTCGAATACAGATTCAGATACGGTCGGATATTATCCAATCCGTTTGCACCCCTAGCAGTGGCCTTGTAGTATGCTCCATGTCGAAAAATCGGAATTGTGAAAAAGGGGTGTGAAATAGCACAGGATAACGTGCAATATGGAAGACCACATAGTTAACGAATCAGGTGATCAAAGAAATGTCTGCTGAACAGTACACGTGTCATTATCGAAATGGCGAGATCTGCAATTGTGGTCCCAATCACGTGGGAGAGCAGATTTTGTGCCTAGTTTTCTGCAGATTTCTTAGCCGGAATAAAAGTTATTGCAACTCACTTTAGGTAAATAAATATGAAAGCCGCTTAATTCACTACACAGAAAACAATACAGTTTAGAAATTACTGCAAAATAACAGAGTAAAAGTTCTGAAATCTGGAGCGTTCAATACATCTCCAAGGAAATCTCGACGTAATCTGACGGCTGAAAACAATTGAAGCAAAAGCTTAATACAGCCCTTGCTTTGCACCAAGCATTGTAGCAAGCTTCTTTTATCTACTAAGAATCATGGTGAGTTTAGTTCATCCTATCCAAATATAAGAATCAATCAATGATGTTCTTCACACGATACATACTGTTCATTTTAGATTACATAGTTGAAATCAAATTTGATTTCTTCTTATGAAACATCTGAAACAAACGGGTTCAAATCTGAAACATCATCCATTGATTTCTCTTACAGTTGAAGAAGAGACCTTTCCAAAATAAACTACAGAGATGTGCTGGTGGCAAGGTGGGAAATAAATCTGCTGCAATTCTCTGGGATCGCAGGGTTCCTGCGATTCCAATCCCAACCGTTCACATGTTTCAAGATTCGTGCACAAAAACTGACTTCTCCAAAAAATTCTGGTTTCATCGTTTCAATAGTTGAGATTAGAATCGCAGGGTCCTGCGATCCCTCAGAATCGCAGCAGATTCGCACCCGGCAAGGTGGCATTAAAATGCTAGTATACAACTGAGGACTAAGAACCAAAAAAAAAAAAATCCAGCTGCGCTGCTTGGGAAAACGGGCGGTGCCGATTTTCTAGTGGTAAAATTTGTCCTTTTTCGTGAATTTAAAAAAAAAAACTGTCCTTTTCAGGCAGATTTAAATCAGCTTTCTCTCAATCCGTTCCCCTTTTCATCGGCAAGAACAAGAACGAACAAAGAGATTCGCTGTAATTATGAGCTGTGTATCAGTTTTTGTCGTTAGAAATTTATAATTCAAATTATGAATTATGAAAATTTATACCCACACACCAACTTCTTCAGGAAACAGAATAAATTAATGAACCCACCAACAAAGTTCAATTGAAAATCATCCCTTTGAATTCTTAATTGAAATCAATTGTAGTTCTTTATTGTAGTGTTCCAATCAGATCCCCGAAATCAAACAAGTTCAGCATTAATTGAACAAAAAGAATTAATAGTTTCTTCCTATTTGAGTCAGTGACTGGAAACAAATCTGCTGCGATTTCAAAGGATCGCAGGGTCTCTACGATTCCAATTCCAATCATTTATATGTTTCGAGATTCATTTCGAGATTCGTGTACAAAAATTAACTTTCTTTGAGATTCCTGTATTTCAATGAATTGAACGGTTGAGATTAGAATCGCAGGGACCCTGCCACGAATCCATATCCTCAACGGTACCGTAAAAGATTCTCTTTTACAATTAGCTATTTACGGTTTGAGATTAACTCTCAGCCGGTTTGGGATTCGGGCTGACTGAGAGGGCAGTATTATTGGGCTTTGAGATTCGTGGCAAGTTAAAAAGAACGGTCCAGATCAAGTAATTGTAAAAGATTCCCCTTTACGGTACCGTCGGTGATATGAATTCCCCTGCCACTGCCCTGTTTAGCAATCGAAATGGAGTTGGAAATATTAATCTGGTACAACAATACCTTGCTGATACCTATAGGGGTGCTCTAGATGACTACCCATATCTTCCAGGGCTACTTGGTTCGCATCAAATATGGCGTTGCGAGTCAGTGATCTACCGCTAGACTTTGCATCAGTTCTATTGGAGGTTACAACTGTGCTTGAGGATACGCAGATTACTTACTTTGCAACATTTTATGGTGCATCTGGAAAGCTCGAAATCAAGAAATTTTCTCAAGTAAGAAGGCAACACGGCAAAGAATACTTAAGCAGGCTCAAATGATGGAAATGCATATCCAACAGACCACAGAAAGTTCCCAAACGACAATTAGATCACGTGTAAACATTGCTGCCCCTTTATCGGGTACGCAAATTGTTTTACTTGATGCTTCATGGGACACATAAAAAAGCAGGCTGGCGTGCCGTGTACTATAACCACAGGGGCAATATCAATAGAGTCCAATATGGATTTATGGGTGCAGAAGATCCGTTCCATGCGGAGTCAATGGCGCTCCTAAACGTATTGCAGAATTGTCAGTCACACGGACTAGTACAATGAGGTGAGACAATGCAGTGAATTGGGCGATCTACCATCTTGGAGGGCTACTGAGACGATAGCACAGTGCATACAAATATTGCAACAATGGGGAGAGTTATGTTTACTGCGGTATATCACAAGGCACACGCTGAGTGACCCGCATAAACTGGCAAACATGGCAAGAAGGAATGTAATGGAGTTTGATGGCAATCTGTGGCAAGGTGACAGAATGGGGATCACTTTAACCTCATGTCTGGATGAAGAATGGTTTCAAATCAGCAACTGAAGGACTGTACAAGACTAAAACAAGTTGCTGGTATTCAAGGGTCTTTTTTCCTTTGTCTTAGGTTTTTGATTAAACTATTAGGTTCTTTACTTATTGCTACTGTTTTTTATTCCTTAGCTTTTAGCAATAGCTCTCATGTAATCACCCAATTTTTGGGTTTTTTGGTATTTTAATATATGCCTATGGGCCTTTCACTAAAAAAAAAAAAAAAAACATTAAATTAAGTTCTGGTACAATAATCAAGCCGAAACATGTAGCGGTATTATACAGTGGTACAACGGATAGCAACAGCAGTCCTATATATGCGATATCTAACGGATAGTTAAAACTAGTGTCATTTTAGACTGCCATGCCTCCTAATGCAAGATAAGAACAAAAAGAGGAAGAAATAAACTAAAAGAAGGAAATAATTTCCGGATTGACGAGCAAACTCTACTAATTTAACAGATCAACAAGCTCTTATTGGCAACATGAGATAGTTTCCTTCATTGATGATTACTTCGATCAAAATAGGGGTGGCATCGATATAATTTTACTCTAGTAATACCAGAATGAGGGACGGGAGCGTTTGGATGGCGGGACCGCCTCCTTGGGCGATATCTGCGGTACGGTGAACAGGTCGTCATTCCAGCAATCCCTGCTCGACTTCATAGTGGGGCCCACACCCTTGTGCCCCATCATAGGAGTCTGGAAATGTGTGAATGTTGTACTGGCGGCAGTGCTTGTGAAGTCGGTCTGTTGCGGGACCCAGATTGGCAGGTCAAAGCCGTTCCCTTCGAGATCAGCCTCCAGGAAGGGTGTTAACTGGTTTCCCTACAATTGGAACATAGAATTATGTTATCATGAAAAAAAATTAAAATTTTATTATAGTGAATTAATTAACTATTCATGCGCCTTTGCGGTTGCTCTTTCATTCTAAGTATTCCTAAGAAACAGGTGCCATATAAAAGTTACCAATCAACTGGACTTGATTAAGGTTGAAATTTGGTTTGACAAACAAAGAACTCTAACAGAAAGCAATCTAGAATCAACATTGAAAGGAGAAAAATCGACAAGTCACGGACCGTTACAGTAGCGGCAGCCGCTGCTGCTGCGGCATCATCAATAAAGAGATCTTCGACATGCCATCCGGGGCATTCCTTTGTGAGATACTCTGATATACTACTTCCACTACTTGCAACTGCAGTTGTCACAGGCACAGTTGTTGTAAGTGCAGTTGCAGTTGCGGTTGCGGTTGCGGTTGCCTCGGCATTCTCTTGATTATTTTTATTTTGTAGTTTCTTCATGTTTTCATTTTTGGTGACCAGTGGTTCGTCTGGTTCTTCTGATGAGGTAGAATCAGAAATGGAAGAGGAAAGGGGTTGCACTGACAGGCGGGCCCCCACAAGTAGAAAACGGTTATGTTTCTTGGTTAATTCATTTGAGCTATGAATTGGTTCATCACACTCTTTGCATAGTATGGCTCTGTCCTCTTGACAAAATATGTATCCCCTTTTTTCCTGTATTTCCAAACAAGGAATAAAATAAAGAAAATTTCAGCAAATTTCTGAAAGATTTACCTCAAAAACATCAGAAAACAAGTACCCAATCTCAATCCCTCATATAACAAAACGACAAAAACAAACAAACAAACAAATCCTATGTGAACATGTTGGTTTGAAAATATGCGCATTGAGAAAATAAGATGCTATAAAATAAAGTTCACATTTTACAATATAAGCAAAAAAATATGTGCAAATATTTCCTAATTAAAACAAGATACATATACTTTAGATGTGTGACTGCTATAATACATGGATCAACTCAGCAACATATATTGTTAAAGACAAAAGATAGAATTAATATTAATGACTAAAATTACTAACTAGATTTAGATCAACCATGTAATTAAGAAACAAGTTAAATGCCTTCTTTTAGAAAAATAATTGAAACAAGTCATGCAATCAACCCAATTAATTAATTAACTAACCTGACAGACGTCACACTTTGGAGAAGCATCATCAGAGGCAGGTTTAACGAGCGCAAACCGGCGGTGCTTCCCGGCGAGTTTATTGGCACGGTGTACCTTATGGTCACATGCATCACAGAGTGCCGCTTCGTCGGCACAACAGAAGATCGAGGCCTCTTCATGGCCACAGACATCACACTGTACCTTCATCTCAACCTCTATGATTTAGAGAGAGGGAATTGATGGGAGAGGAAATTATGGGTCAATGAGAGTTAGAGAAGAGGAAGAAGGTGATTGTTTGAAGGGTTTGAGAGGGAATAAACTAAGCATAGTGGTGGGGATATGGAGGGATGGAGGGGGATTAGAATAAGTTTTCTTGCAAATGGATGGGAACAACTAACATTTCATGTAAGATTCATTGAAAGATTAATATGGTTGCATTATACGGCCTGGTGGGTGTGCGAAAGATCTAGAGAGAGAGAGAGAGAGATTAATACATTTTTATATATATATTTTTACATTATATTATTATATATAATAGGAGAAAGAGATTCCTGGAATTATGCTTCTGATGAGTGAATGCAGAGGCGGAGCTAAGAGAATTCAATGTCGTCAATTGAATTTTTAAAATTTTATTATTTATGTTCATTTTTCTATATATTTTAGTGTAAAATGTCATGGTAAGGTAAAATTGACTCACATTCTCTGTATCTAATTTATATATGATTGACCTTCATAGTTTGACAATTTTTATATGATCGATTCCATATGTATTTGAACCTCATTGTTCGAACTTCTGGCTCCGCCCCTGACTGAATGAGAATGACTGATCTGAACTTAAAATTTTCATTATTAGTTGTCTCCAGTCTAACTGGAACAGGAGACTGGTTTTAGGCACATTCCTATAATCCTATGTCGGCAAGTTTGTCTTTACAGAGCTGCTATGCTAGTTTTATTTATATTCAAATCACTTCTCTGAATTTTACAAGTTGAACGATAATTTTTTGAAACTTTAAATTTTAACGTTACTCTTTTCAAATTTTCAATTAATAATAAATAACATGATAGTTAAATTCAATTAATACCATTAATTTATGTTAATATATGACAAAAGATATACAAACTTGTGTTGATAAAATTAACACCGTGCTGGTCTGCTGGTGTGTGTGTGTATATATATATCCATGGGAAACTTTTCTTTAGAAATGTTTAATAATAAATTTTGGTACCTTTTTTCTTAAACTCCCAAGAAATTAAGTTGTCATTTTTCTTTAAGATTTTGACAAGAGTGAGTCTATGGTACTATGCATATCACGGGTTGGTTCGTAATACGGATCAATATTTTTGTTTCCAAAATCTTAACGGTCAATCCGAACCGTTCAACATGATCTCCATATGAATATGTACTTGCGGACCGAATTTTATATTTTTTAGAATTTTTTTACTATTTTTTAAGATAGATAGAAAATCACTTGATCTGAAAATTCCGAACCATCCAAAACAGTGATTTTCTACCTATCTTAAAAAATAGTTAAAAAATTCAGCCTACAAGTACATATTCATATGAAAATCATGTTGAACAGTTCAGATCGATCGTTTGAATTTTGAAAATGAAAATATTGATCCGTATTATAGACCAAATCATGTTATGTATAGTACCATAGACTCACTCTAGAGGAAGCACATTAACCATACTCTATATATATATATATATATATATATATATATATATATATAGTATGGTTAATGTGCTTCCTCTAGAACTTCGGCCTCGTGCTTCCGGGGGCATATCTTAGTGTTTGATGTTAAAACAACAAATTCAAACCGTTAGATGTTCAATCTATATTAAAATGTACTTGGAGACCAAATTTTACATTTTTTTGAAATTTTTTTACTATTTATTAAGCCACTTTGAAAATTTCAGATCCGGGTGAACAGTAAAAACAGTCTGGACCATATGACATCAAACACTAAGATATGCCCCCGGAAGCACGAGGCCGAAGTTCTAGAGGAAGCACATTAGCCATACTGTATATATATATATATATATATAGTAGAACTAGGGTGCTCTCAAGTTCACCAAGCCCTTGGTGAACTCAAGTCCAAAACTCATCGGATCGGCTTCAAACGACGAATCCGACCGTTGAAACCCGTCTACCTTACGAGTGATGCGTCTACAGGCAAAAATTTTAAATTTTGAAATTAATTTTGCATAGAGTCAAGTGGTCATAATTAGAAGGTTAATAAATTAATTTTAATGCATTCATTTTTTGACGTTTTTTGACCACTTGACTCTATGCAAAATTAATTTCAAAATTTAAAATTTTTGCATGTAGACGCATCACTCGTAAGGTAGACGGGTTTCAACGGTCAGATTCGTCGTTTGAAGCCGATCCGATGAGTTTTGGACTTGAGTTCACCAAGGACTTGGTGAACTCAAGAGCACCCTAGTTCTACTCTATATATATATATATAATAATAATAATAATAATAATAATAATAATAATAATAATCTGAAGGGAATTGATGGGAGAGGAAATTATGGGTCAAGGAGGGGTTAGAGAAGAGGAAGAAGGTGATTGTTTGAAGGGTGGGAATAAACTAAGCATAGTGGTGGGGATAAGGAGGGATGGAGGGGGGATTAGAATAAGTTTTCTTGCAAATGGATGTGAACAACTAACATTTCATACAAGATTCATTGAAAGATTAATATGGTGGCATTATACGGCCTGGTGAGTGTGCGAGAGATCTAGAGAGAGAGAGTAATACATTTTTTTACATTATATTATTATATATAACAGGAGAAAGAGATTCCTGGAATTTATGCTTCTGATGAGTGAATCCAGAGGCGGAGCTAAGAGAATTTAACGGGGTCAATTGATTCCATTTAATTTTAAAATTTTGTATTTATATTTATTTTTTTATATAATTTAGAGTAAAATATCATAGTACGGTAAAATTGATCCTCATTCACTGCATAAAATTTATATATGATTACCTCCATAGTTTGAAAATTTTTATATGATCGACTCCATATGTGTTTGACCCTCATTGTTCGGAACGCGTATCCTCCGTATTAACTCAAAAAGAAATCTTTTGAGTTAATGAATCTGAACCGTCTGATTTTAAACGGAGCCAATCCGGCTTCTGACTATAACTTAGAAGGATTTTCAATATTCGTGTGGATCTAGTCCGCATAAATCTTAAAACAAATCAGATAGTCGAAATTCATTAACCCAAAAGATTTCCTTTTGAGTTAATGCAAGGATACGAATTCCATTGTTCGAACTTCTGGCTCCGCTCCTGACTGTGACTGAATGAGAATGACTGATCTGAACTTAAAATTTTCATTTTTAGTTGTCTCCAGTCTAACTGGAACAGGAGACTGGTTTTAGGCACATTCCTATAATCCTATGTCGGCAAGTTTGTCTTTACAGAGCTGCTAAGCTAGTTTATTTATATTCAAATCACTTCTTTGAATTTACAAGTTGAACGATAACTTTTTGAAACTTTTAATTTTAACGTTACTCTTTTCAAATTTTCAATTAATAATAAATAACATGATAGTTAAATTCAATTAATACCATTAATTTATGTTAATATATGACAAAAGATATACAAACTTGTGTTGTAAAATTAACACCGTGCTGGACTGCTGGTATATATATATATATATATCCATGGGGAATTTTTCTTTACAAATGTTTAATAATTAATTTTGGTACTTTTTTTCTTAAACTCCCAAGAAATTAATTAAGTTGTCATTTTTCTTTAAGATTTTGACAAGAGTGATTCATGGTACTATGCATATCACGGGTTGGTTCGTAATACGGATCAATATTTTCGTTTCCAAAATCTTAACGGTCAATCCGAACCGTTCAACATGATCCCATATGAATATGTACTTGCGGACTGAATTTTATAATTTTAGAAGTTTTTTACTATTTTGTAAGATAGATAGAAAATCACTTTATCTGAAAATTCTAGACCATCCAAAACAGTGATTTCTACTTATCTTAAAAAATAGTTAAAAAATTCTAAAAAATATAAAATTCGGTCGGTAAGTACATATTCATATGAAAATCATGTTGAACCGTTCGGATCGATCGTTTGAATTTTGAAAATAAAAATATTGATCCGTATTACGGACCAAATCATGCTATGTATAGTACCATAGACTCACTCTTTTGAATTACATATATATATAGAGGTTGGCTACTCTACTTACATAAGCATATGAGGGGATACGCTTATAAGTCATTTTTGCGTTTTCAATGTCCAAATGGTCGATCTAAAGCGCTCAACATTTTCTCCATATTAATAAGTGTTTGGAAACGAAATTTTTACATTTTTGGGGATCTTTTTACAATTTTTCTAGAATTTTTCAAAACAATGGTTTAATATGGTAAAAAAAATAATAAATTTTTTTTTGAAAAATGCTATTATGAAAAATTCTAAACAAATAGTAATAAATTTCCAAAAAATGTAAAATTTCATTTCCAAACACATACTAATATGAAGAACATGTTGAGTGCTTCAGATCAATCATTTAGGTATTAAAAATGCAAAAATGACTTATAAATATATACTCTCATGTGCTTATATAAGTAGAGTAGCCAACCTCTATATATATATATATAGAGAGAGAGAGAGAGAGAGTGTGGCTAATATCAAAACGTTTGCACCAAACTTCTCGTGCAACCAAGTCGTTTTCGGATTTTCAAAGTCCAAACGGTCGATCCGAGCCGTTAGATGTGATCTCTATATTAAAATATGCTTGGAGACCAAATTTTATATTTTTTTGGAATTTTTTACTATTTATTAAGCCACTTTGAAAATTGCTGATCACATGGTCCAGAATTTAGTTGCACTGTTTTTACTGTTCATCCGGATCAGTAATTTTCAAAGTGGCTTAATAAATAGTAAAAAAATTCCAAAAAATGTAAAATTTGGTCTCCAAGCAGATTTTAATATAGATAAAACATCTAACGGGTCGGATCGACCGTTTGGACTTTGAAAATCCGAAAATAACTTAGTTGCACAAGGAACTTGATGCAAACGTTTTAATATTAACCACTCTCTCTCTATATATATTTTTTAATCAGAAGTATAAGCGTAAAAGAAGGGACACATGCAACAAAATGACACGTATAATTGGAAATGGTCCTAATTGAGCATGGATCAAATAGTAGTAGACCTAGGTATTTGTTCCAGATCTGTTTAGTAAGATCTTCTTTCTATTTTGGACGCAACAGTTCCTTTCGTCCTTTGGCTCTTTTGTAGAGTTACTAAAATAACATAAAAAGAAAGGAAACATTAGTTTTATGCCATTTCAAAACATGAAAATTAAGAAATTGTCACCTCAAAATAGAAAATTAGTTATTTACCACTCTAAAATCATTAAATTTATGAAATTGCCACAATTATACATCTAATATACATATTTGAGTAAAATTATTCTGAAAAATATTGTATAAAAAACATATTTTGATATTTCCAAAATTACCCTTCAAATCTTACATACACACCTCCGTCTCTCTACCGTCCGATGCTGCGTCTCCCTCCAAACCTCCAATCTCACCTCCACCACCACCTCACCCAACCCTCCCCCTCATTTCACCTCTCTCTCTGCCTTCGCTCCGGCGACTGTCACCAATCTCAGCCCCGGTTTTGACTTCCTCGGATGCACCGTTGACTCCTTTGGTGACACCGTTACCGCCGCAATTGATCCTGCTTCCCCTCCCAGCTCTCTCTCCATCTCCTCAATTACCTCTGACCTTCCCTCTTCATTCAAGCTCTCTCGGGACCCCCACGTGAATTGCGCTGGCATAGTCGCATACTTTGTAACTGTACTATTACCTAACATTCCCATTACAGTGATATAACTTTCCTCTTTGAAAAGCTTCTTACAAATTTGCCCCTAATTTTTTTGCAATCAGAGCCTTCTCTAGAGAAGAAACGGCTTGACTGGAACACTCGACTGAAAATAGCCGCTGGTGCTAGGTAATAGACGGAGGTGTGCTAGGTAATCAGAGCCTTCTCCAGAGAAGAGACGGAGGTGTGTATGTAAGATTTGAAGGGTAATTTTGGAAATATCAAAATACGTTTTCTATACAATATTTTTCAGAATAATTTTAATCAAATATGTATATTAGATATATAATTGTGGTAGTTTCATAAATTTAATGATTTTAGAGTGGCAAATAACTAATTTTCTGTTTTGGAGTGGCATATAAAAATTTTTTCCAAAAAGAAAATGTCACACTTTTAGAAGGATAATATTATATATATATATAGGGTCTGGCTAATTTGCTGCTGGCAGCATTTCGGCCAGCTGCTGCCGGCAGCAAATCTGCCATACGGATATTCAAACAACCGATCCGAACCGTTCAACGTGTTCTAAATATTGAAATCTGCTTGGAGACCAAATTTTACATTTTTTGGAATTTGTTTACTATTTATTAAGCCACTTTGAAAATTCCAGATCATATGGTCCAGAATTTTGGTGCACTGTTTTTACTGTTCACCCGGATCTGGAATTTTCAAAGTGGCTTAATAAATAGTAAAAAAATTCCAAAAAATATAAAATTTGGTCTCCAAGCAGATTTCAATATTTAGAACACGTTGAATGGTTCAGATCGATTGTTTGAACATCTGTATGGCAGATTTGCTGCCGGCAGCAGTTGGCCGAAATGCTGCCAGCAGCAAATTAGCCGAACCCTATATATATATAGTTGGGCTACGGTGCTATGCATAGCATAGAGGGCCTCCGTGCTACGGCTCAATATTTGAGTTTCAAAATCCTAACGGTCGATTCGAACCGTTCAACATGATCTCCATATGAATATGTACTTGCAAATCAAATTTTACATTTTTTAGAATTTTGTTTACTATTTTTTTAGATAGATAGAAAAACACTTGATTTGAATGGTACTAAATTTTCAGATCAAGTGATTTTCTACCTATCTAAAAAAATAGTAAAAAAAATTCCAAAAAAATATAAAATTTGATTTACAAGTACATATTCATATGAAGATCGTGTTGAACGGATCGGATCGACCGTTAGAATTTTTGAAAATTCAAATATTGAGCCGTAGCACAGAGGCCCTCTATGCTATGCATAGCATATTAGCAATTTCCTATATATATATATATATATATATATATATATATATATATATATATATATATATTTTTGACATTAAGATCAGCTACCATATAATCTACAGAGTGTATAATTTTCTGTGATTTCACGGTGCAATCGAACAATTTATTCTCGTATAATTTTATTTGTGAATTTTTAAAAATTAAATTCTAAAATCTTGTGTCTATAAATCACACCTGTATTATTCCGTGCTAGTCGAACATCCTCTTATCGTAAATGCAGAGAAAATGTTTGTCCAAATTTTAGATTAAATTGCTTTCTTTCCGCCTCTTGATTAAGTAAAAAAATTTAGAACCTCATTAAAGCAAAGAAATAGTTTAGGGTCTTATTGGATAAAACATATAAATTGAGGGACTGATAATTAAAAGTTTAAACCAGCTCAAAACTTTTCCAAGTCAGCCCAAATCCCTGAACTTTAATATTTTGATCAAGATGTCTAAATTGTTGATCTAGCCATAATTTATTTCTATATGATTAGAATCAAACGTTTAGTATTTAAATCAATGTTCTAAATAGCACGCTACAACATTTTTAAACTGTAAACGCTAAGCTATGGAATAAAAGTGTGCTATTTCAACTACGACAGCTATAGCGCGTAGTATGTAGCCCAAATAGTGTATGCTATGCTGCATAGACTTTTATTTCAAGGTCTAAATTGAAAATTTATTTGAAGGACTGATTTTTTTAAGGCCCATATTGTTTTTGCTTCTAAATAGAAAAATATAGATATTTATGACATGATGCTTAGGTTACTTTAAATAGAAATAAAATAATTAGTTTATGTCATAATGCTTAGGTTATTTTGAATAAAAAAGATAAAATTACTAGAGATATTGTGAATAGGAATTTAAATTTTACACTTGTTCAATATAAATATTATAATTTCTTAATCAATTTGGTGTTACTTATTGTTCTATGAGACTTCAGATAATGTTCAATATATATATTAGCTTTCGCTATAGCTACACTATTCACAGCATTTTTTTTTTTATCTTTCAATGATCATGCAATAATCACTATTTAAAACTTGATTTAAATCATTCAAATTCAGATTGAATGACCTAGGGGTATTATGGTACATCCATTATCACTACAAAAGTTAGCAACAGATACAGACTCTTTTATATGTCCCTACATGCTAACCACATTTTAGTGTAAAACTTAGATCTCTGTTTAATTTGTTGCCATCATGGATTTAATACCTTTAAAAATCAGGTACTAACAGTTATGATTTTTCCTTTTTATGCATAGTTGCGGAAAAATACAGTGAACTGTTACATTTGTTAGATGTTGCTTTCCAGTTGCAATCACTCGGTTTTTTTTTTTTTTATGAAAATCATGTAGGATTAATTTAAATTTTGATATTCTGCAGAAGGAACGATTTGTATTGACACGAATATTAAAGAACCCGTGCATTAAAATTGAACCGGATTGACTCGAGTTCTGGTTGAACGGTCGATATTTCAAACACAAAATCTGAGGTAATGCAGAGGATAAAGAGTGTAAAATCAGTTGTTTATCTCAAGTAGCTTGTGTAACTTGGGAGAGCATATAAACTGCAGTCAACTGCTTTTTATGTGCATTAATTGATATAGTTCAACTAACTGAAAAGCATAGGACTATATATCTCTATCTAGGACTATAATATATATATTTTTGATTCGATATCTAGGACTATATATCTCTATCTAGGAGGCATGGGCAGATAGAAGTCATGGGCTTGATGCCGACATTTTTATTAAAATTCAAAATTAATTACGAAATATTAATTATACCCAAAATAGCTGGATAGTTTTAAAAATACCCAAACCGGCTTTTTTTTTTTGCCGATTGGATTAAAAATTCAGACCAGTCATTTTTTGGCCGGTCAGGAGATTTTTTTTTTTTGAAATATTTGTTAGATTACTTCTTTTAATGTACTAAAATATGCTAAATTACTTGAAATTATGCTAAAATATGCAAAATTACGCAAAATTACGCTAAGAGAGACGATATCTTCATTGAGAAGGCCAAAACGACGACGAAACTTCAAACGGCCATAAAACGGCGCTCGAGTGTACGATTTCAGCAAATGATCACTTTTCGGAAAACTTGCAAAAAGATGCATGCGTCAGTGACACTTTGCTGTTTTTCAAAATTTAGAATTGCCAAAAATAAAGGGAAGAGCCTCAAAACTTAAGTTGAAGTTTCCGATTAAGATTTTTATTTCTATTTTGCGATCTAAGTAGCTCAGTAAATTGGTTATATAATGAACTTGTAGAAGACCAATTTTTACTATTTTTGAAATTTATTATTATTTTTATTTATTTATGAAAGATGACACAAAATCAGCCTCATTTAGCGTACTTTAGCGTAATTCAGCATATTTCAGTATAATTAGCATAATTAGTGTAATTTAACGTAATTTAGTGTAATTAAGTGTAATTTAGCGTAATTTAGCCTAATTCAGCATATTTCAGTATAATTAGCGTAATTTAACGTAATTTAGTGTAATTTAGCGTATTTTAGTGTAATTTAGTGTAATTTAGCTTAGTTTAGCGTAATTTAGCATAATTCAGCGTATTTCAGTATAATTAGCGTAATTTAGTGTAATTTATCGTAATTTAGCGTAATTTAGCGTAATTTAGCGAATTTAGTGTAATTTAGCGTAAATTAGCTTAATTTAACTTAATTTACCGTATTATAGCGTAATTTAACATAATTTCAAGTAATTTAACGTATTTTAGTATAATTATGCTAATTATACATCAAAAGAAGTAATCTAACAAATATTTTTAAAAAAATACCCTCCTGACCAGCCAAAAAATAGTCAGTCCGAAGTTTTAATCCAACATGTCAAAAAATGACCGATTTGGGTATTTTTAAAAATATCCAACTATGTTGGGTATAATTAATATTTTGTAATTAATTTTGGATATTAATAAAAATATCGGGGCTTGATGCAACTTAAAAGTATCGCTATCAGCTCAAGTTTTCCATTGGTCCCAGACACTATTTACATTCATCTCCAGTTCCTACAAAAATGGAGTAAATATTCCTTAAGCCTATTATTACGAGGAAATATGAACAGAGCCTTAGCCTACGGGTTTTCAATAAAATAAAAATAAAAATAAAGCCTTCAGCGGTTCAGCCTAGCTGCCTAGGGATATCAACCCGGATCCGTATCCTCTCAGGTACCTCACTCAACAAAATTGAAACGGACGGTCCAGATTTACTCTCAGCCAGTGCTTGCTCAGGATGGCAAGGGAGGCAGTATTATTTGTGCTTTGAGATTCGTGTCAAGTTAAAAAGAACAATTTTGAACTGTCCTATTCAATTGTACTCAGTCCGGTAACCTGAGATGATGTGAATTCATATCACCCCACCTCTTATAGGGAATTCGTATCCTCCTTGGTACCTGACTCAAACAAATTACAAACGGACGATCCAATTTTACGGTATATATTGCCAGCGGATGCAAAATTTTCTTTCACGAGGCAAAAAAATAGCAAATCGGATTCAAACCCATTAACTAATCGAACACTAAATAAAACACAATGCTCTAACTTTTAATTTTAATTACTAATCAGAATTTAAAAAATATATTCCACCTTTTTGGCTCTAGGTCCGTCTCTGATATTCATACCATATTATTCTAAACTATATATAAAATTATGTATAAGTATAGAATATTTAAAATGAATGAGTTAATTGACTCTTATTTTCTCTTACTAAATTTGTCTTTGATTCTAGTGGTATATAGGCATTCCAGAGAGCGAGTTCAAGTGTCCGTTAGAATTTTAAATTTTAGGAAAATTTATATAAAATTGACCAAATTGTCCTTTTTCTAAAAAAAATTAACAGAATGTTCATGTGGAGCGTTGTTTGCCTTTTTTTTTTTTAATTTGAGTCATTTTATATTTTATATTAATGTTTTCTTAATTTGACTCATTTTTTGTTCAAAATGAGTGAGACAATATATACTTAAGAATTGTCGTGTAAAATATGAGATATAATTAGTTTTGCATTTTTTTTTTAAAACGACGTTATATATATATATATATATATATATAGAGAGAGAGAGAGAGAGAGAGACCGGCTAATGTCATAACGTTATAACTTCGGCTGAAGTTATAACGAGTCGTTTTTACAATTTCAAAATCCAAACAACCGATCTGAACCGTTCAACTTTTTCTAAATATTGAAATGTGCTTGGAGACTAAATTTTACATTTTTTTGGAATTTTTTACTATTTATTAAGCTACTTTGAAATCGTTGATCCACTGTGAACAGTAAAAAACAGTAAAATTTTCTGGACCACCGGATCAGCGATTTTCAAAGTGGCTTAATAAATAGTAAAAAAATTCCAAAAAATGTAAAATTTAGTCTCTAAGTACATTTCAATATTTAGAACATGTTGAACGGTTCGGATCGGTTGTTTGGATTTTGAAATTGCAAAAACCGACTCGTTATAACTTCGGCCGAAGTTATAACGTTATGACATTAGCCTATCTCTCTATATATATGTGTATATATATATATATATATATATATATATATATATATATATATATGAGGTTGGCTACTCTACTTACATAAGCATATAAAGGCATATGCTTATAAGTCATTTTTACGGTTTTCAATGTTCAAATGGTCGATCTAAAGCGCTCAACATGTTCTCCATATTAATAAGTATTTGGAAACAAAATTTTACATTTTTTGGAATTTTTTTACTATTTTTCTAAAAAATTTCAAAACAGTGGTTTAATATGGTAAAAAAAGTAATAAAAAAAAATCTGAAAAATTCTATTTTAAAGAATCTAAACAAATAGTAATAAATTTCCAAAAAATGTAAAATTTCGTTTCCAAACACATATTAATATGAAGAACATGTTGAGCGCTTCAGATCGACCATTTGGACATTAAAAACGCAAAAATGACTTATAAGCATATGCTCTCATATGCTTATGTAAGTAGAGTAGCCACTCACTATATATATATATATATATATAATAAATGAAATCCTGTGTTTTAAATCCCAAGTTTTGTTTAATATTTTATTAGAGGTTTAATTTGAAACTTTATAATTCTTATATGAGTTTGTTAACTTCCATTAAATTTTGCAGTTTTGTATAGAAATTATTTATTATATAGAAACACAAATTTTGAATTAAAATTTATCTGATAGAACAACAAATATTATATAAATTAAACTAAATCAGTAACAATAAGCAAACAATATTTCTTCATTTTTATTTCTCTTTTCATAATTAGCAATACGAGATAATATAAGTAATCTTGATGTAGAGTCCGGCTAGTATGACATCGATGTTATATGACACCAACTACAAAATTGATTAGATAGACTTCAAACGACTAATTCAAACCGTTCAAACCGATTTACTTTATGAGTGATACGTTTACATGCAAAAAAATTATATTTTCTAGTTATTTTAGTATCAAATCAAGCAGTCAAAAATGTTGAAAAATGAATGCATTAAAATTAACTGAAAAACTCACACATTTGACCGCTTGACTTGATACTAAATAAATTCAAAAAATTATAAATTTTGCATGTAAACGCACAACTAATGAAATAAATCAGTTTGAACCGTTTGGATTCACTGTTGAAGTCGATTCAATAGGTTTTGGAGTTGGTGTTATATAGGTTGAAATGACACTGATGTCATACTATCCAGACTCCTTGATGTAGCATGAAAGAAAGAAAGGGGAGGGTAAAGAGGACATTTTGTTTAATATTTTGGAGGGAAGGCCAATTTATTCCAAAATTTTCACAATGAGAACAATTTTAAAATTCCCCATAAATTTTTTTTAACATGAAAATTTACCTTCGGATTTATAAAAGATTTCCGAATTTGCTGAATTGCAACAAGGCTTTATGGGAGCAGGATGGAGAAGCAACTCAATGATATTTTTTTGTGGGCCTTTCTTGGGAGCATTTGCTTTTTGGTTTAGATATTTTCAAAAGAAACAAAACCAACCTTAGATTGCAAGAATACAAAAAATTAAATCCACTAGCATATATTATTACAAAATTTATACCTTTTTTCAAAAGAAACACAACCACCCTTAGATTGCAAGAATATACAAAATTATATTTATTAGATTTGTTATTACTAGGTGTGGTACAAGGGGGTCCGACTCTGTTGCTATTCTAAGAAAAATAGCAGCGGATGCTCTTCAAATTTGTGTCTATCTCTCTCTTCAAAAGAGGAGGAGAGAGAGGAGAGAGAAAAGAGAGAGATAGAGATGATAGCATGAAAGAGAAGGGATTTGAAGAGCACCAGATCTCAATCTGTGGTACAAGCGTCATTGCCAAATGCAAGACATTACTGATCGAGACCCCTCCATCAAAATGGCTTGTGCTTAAAATGGTTAAATTTGTTTTTAAACAAATTATATTTCCGGAAAAAGTTCATGTATTCCTCAATTCTCCAAAATTATAATCAAACATTTTATTTCTTTTGACTTTTTTACTTATTAGAATACGAAAGTCTTTGCAATAGTACGAGATTGCGCTATACAATTATAAGCAACATACTCCAATTACTTGGCATAAAATTATAATTTTTTAGGAGTAACACTATTGTCGATGGTGGTTTCGTCATCTACTAATAAATGTTAATAAATGTGAAGTATTGTTTCCAAGTGTCAATTCTACTTATTTTTCATATATAGGACGGCTAACGCGCTTCCTCTAGTATTTTAACAATATGTTTCCGGTCTCCAAAATATATCGAATCGGCTTCAAACAAGAAATTCAAACCGTTTAAATCAATATCCTTAACGAGAGCTTCGTTTTCATATTTTTTTTTTAATTTTCAAATTTATTTACTATCAAGTCAAGTGTTTAAAAAAAATGAACAAAATAGCGTATTAAAATGCACACAAAATCCTTCATATTTTGACCGCTTTACTTGATGGTAAATAAATTTGAAAATTAAATTTTTTTTATGAAAACGAAGCTCTCGTTAAGAAGATTTGTTTGAACGGTTTGAATTTGTCGTTTGAAGCTGATTCGATAAATTTTTAGAGGCCGAAAGCATATTGTTGACACTAGAGGAAGCGTGTTAGCCGTACTCTCTCTCTATATATATTATATAGTAGAACTAGGGTGTTCTTAAGCTCGCCAAGCCTTTTTGTGAGCTTAACTCAAAAACCCATTGAATTGGTTTCAAGCGACGCATCCAAACCGTTGAAATCGATCTACTTGACGAGTGATGAGTTTACATGTCAATTTTTTATTTTTGAACTAATTTAATATAAAGTCAAGTGGTCAAAAAATGATGAAAAATGAACACATTAAAATTAACTTATAAACCATCTTTTTTTGACATCTTGACTTTATACTAAATTAGTTCAAAAATTTATAAATTTGACATGTAAATGCATCACTCGTGAAGTAGACCGGTTTCAACGGTTTGGATGTATCCTTTGAAGCCAATTCAATAGGTTTTTGAATTAAGCTCACAAAGAAAAAGTTCAAATAGCCGACCCAAACCGTTCAACATTCAATTGATATTATAATGTGCTTGGAGACCAAATTTTTTATATTTTTTTTTACTGTTTATTAAACCAATTTTAAAATCGTTGTTTTCAATAATCCAGAAGTTTTTCACTGTTTATTAAAATCACCGAATGTAAAATTTGGTCTCCAAGTACATTTTAATATAAATATCACATTTGGACTTTGAAAATTAGAAAATCAATTGATTGCACCATTGCTCCGAAACAAAAGTTTTTGATATTAGTCAACCCCTCTCTCTCTATATATATAGAAGTTATTAAATATTTTGTAAAGAATCAGAAAAAAAAAATGATGCCAAGAAGGAAGCGAATCATTGATTCGGCTCTTTTAAATATTTTCTAAATAACCAAATCAATACATACCTAACACTTTCTATGGCCATGGATTGAGATATGTACAAAATTCTTATAAAAATTTGATAAAGATTTCTTCTAGTGCATCGAAAAAAAATTCATCCTATTCCTTTCCGATAAAATATTTAATATATTTCTAAAAATGAAAAATATGCTTCTTTTCAATGTGCTCTGTGAAACAAAAATCTTGCCAAATTTTATTTTTTCTTTCCAAACAGTAGATATATATATATATATATATATAGAGGTTGGCTAATGTCATAACGTTATAACTTCGGCCGAAGTTATAACGAGTCGTTTTTGCAATTTCAAAATTCAAACAACCGATCCGAACCGTTCAACTTTTTCTAAATATTGAAATGTGCTTGGAGACTAAATTTTACATTTTTTGGAATTTTTTTACTATTTATTAAGCCACTTTGAAAATCGCAGATCTACTGTGAACAGTAAAAACAGTAAAATTTTCTGGACCACCGGATCAGTATTTTCAAAGTGGCTTAATAAATAGTAAAAAAATTCCAAAAAATGTAAAATTTAGTCTCCAAGCACATTTCAATATTTAGAACAGGTTGAACGGTTCGGATCGGTTGTTTGGATTTTGAAATTGCAAAAACGACTCGTTATAACTTCGGCCGAAGTTATAACGTTATGACATTAGCCAACCTCTATATATATATGAGGAGGGATCCACTTACAACAAATTTGAGTTACAACAAAGTTACAACATTCATTTTTTTCATTTTCAAAGTCCAAATCGTCGATCCAAACCGTTCAACATGATCATCTAAATAAAATGTACTTGCAGATCAAATTTTATATTTTTTTGAATTTTTTTACTATTTATTAAGATGGGTACAAAATTCAATGGTCTAAGTATGGCTATTTTTTGTAAAATACTTAATAAATAGTAAAAAAATTCAAAAAAATGTAAAATTTGATCTGCAAGTACATTTTATTGTGGAGATCATGTTGAACGGTTTGGATCGACGATTTGGACTTTGAAAATGAAAAAATGAATGTTGTAACTTTGTTGTAACTCAAATTTGTTGTAAGTGGATCCCTCCTCTATATACATATAATAAATATATATATATATATATATATAGAGAGAGTGGCTAATATCAAAACGTTTGTTCCTAGCCCCCGGTGCAATCAAGTTGTTTTCGGGTTTTCAAAGTTCAAACGGTCGATGCGAACCGTTAGATGTTTAATCTATATTAAAATATGCTTGGAGACCAAATTTTACATTTTTTGGAATTTTTTTGCTATTTATTAAGCCACTTTGAAATTTACTGATTCGGGTGAACAGTAAAAACAGTGCAACTAAATTCTGGACCACCAGATCAGAAACTTTCAAAGTGGCTTAATAAATAGCAAAAAAATTCCAAAAAATGTAAAATTTGGTCTCCAAGCACATTTCAATATTTAGAACATGTTGAACGGTTCGGATCGACCGTTTGGACTTTGAAAACCCGAAAACGACTTGGTTGCACCGGAGGCTAGGAACAAACGTTTTGATATTAGCCACTCTCTACATATATATATATATATATATATATATATATATATATATATATATATATATATATATATATATATATATATATATATATGTGTGTGTGTGACTTCTCTTTAAATTACCGTCTTGGCAAGACTATCAAATATTTGGGTGATGATATTAGCACAATATTTTTTTTATTTTAACACAACAACTTCTAATTTTTGAATTACCTCTCTGTACATAGTTCTTTCAACTGTCATTTTTCTTCATCCGGAGATTATGCAATCTTATGCTTAAGGACCATTTATTACTTAATATTATACATTCTTTGTTACTATTATTTACTATATATTATTCATTATTAGATTTTTATCTAATTTGAATAAAAAAAAAAATCAACCCATATATCTCTAGTTATACATCAATGATTTTAGCTTTCATAAATATTTATTTCAATTCTTTGTTGTTTGAATATATATATAGTTAGTATCAAAAATATATAAAATAAATTTATAATATTATCATTTTGTTAACAAATTCAACTTATTTAGTTTATTCTTACTATGTTACTAGAGCATATACAAATTCAATATAACATCATTTGAAACAAAAAAACAACAATAAAAACATATGATTATTATACTCGACAAATCTTAAGCTTTTTTTTTCAAGAGGTGTTATGTTATTTTTAATTTGAATATGCTTTAATAACATAGTAAGAATAAAATTATAATTTACGTTCTTTCCTCTAGTCTACTACACTTGTCAAATTTGAAAAAAAAAAAAAATGAAATATTCCTAGTAAGTTCTTAAATATTTCACTAGATGCTTTAGTAATAGAAAAAATAAAATAATCAATGATAAAGAAAGTGAATCTTAAAAAGAATGGCACCCAGAGAGAAGTTAAAGCAAGAATAAATTTGTACATGTAAAAATTTTGAAATTGTTGTGTTAATATAATAATTGATTGTACAAGTATCATCACCCAAATATTTGGCGTGCAATACTTGATTTTTTTTGTAGAGAAACTGCTCCCGAAAGGACAAACAACAACCTTTTTGCATTTATACCCTTTTGGTGTTGCATGTGGATAGTACCATTTTTTGTGTGCACAGAATTGATATTACATTGTTAATTAATCATTCTCTTGATTCACATGATTTAAATAACCAAACAAAATATATAATTTATTATCTTTTTTGAATATTATTTTGTCAATAACAATAATTTTGCAGTACTTCAACAAAAATAGTAATAGTATTTTTCAGTATTAGTATGGTGGTTTCATAAAAAAAAAATCATTATGTAGGTTACATTAGAATATCAACATAATTGAACCTTCATATATAAAATGACTGGTGTTTCCAAAGTTTCATAATCTATACCTAATATGCTATCTGGCAACATTGGATTTTCCTTAAATTTAAAAATAAAATAATAGTTTAGACTGAAAAGGGAATAGTTGGAATGGATTTTCAAAAAAAAAAAAAAAAAAAAAGGAGAGCCAAAAAAAATTTGGTACAACTCTCCTTCCCATATTTTTGCATTTCAATTTTCTGGTTTACTGGTATTTATTTTTGCAGTTTTCTTTGTTTACTGTTTTTCAGTTTTTATGATTTTCCCTAAATAGCTCAACTGTTTTGAGCATTTCAATTTTGCATTTCTCTTTGACAGTTATACTCCTTGTGTAACAAACACTTATCAATGTAATACAGACTAGATCCATATTTTTACTCAAGAAAAAAACTCTTCTTCCCACCCGTTTCAAATCCTGCGCAAATGTACACTAAAATATCAGTGCAAAGAGTCGTCTCTCTCTCTCTTCGTCCCCTTCGCCTCCTTTTCTCTTTTTCTTCCTTCTGCGTCGACTTTCTGTGGCATAATCAAGGTTGTAAAATGCGGTTTCTATGCGGTATGCGGAAGGCCACCGCATACCGCATATACGGTATGCGGCCGCATATGCGGATTTTCATGCGGACTTATATATGCGGGTTTTAAAATGAGAATTAATATATATATAAACAAGTATGCAGTGATATGCGGTGATATGCGGTGATATGCGGTCAATATGCGGTCAATATGCGGTAATATGCGGTAATATGCGGTCAATATGCGGTAATATGCGGTATATGCGGTATATGCGGTATGCGGTATATGCGGTATGCGGTATGCGGTAATATGCGGTCGAATATGCGGCCGCATATTGATTTTTCATGCGGTTGCCAACCGCATACGCATATGCGGCCGCATGAACCGCATTTTACAACACTGCCGCATAATTTCCGTAGGATTTGGAGCGGTAGAATAAAGAGCTGCACGCCTGCACCGGAAATTTGTTCGTTGTACTGAAAAAAAATTCGGTTCTCTCTCTTTTCCGAAAATCCATCCCAACCATTCATTTTCCAGTATAAAATTATTGTTTTTTTCTAAATATAAAAAAAAATCAGCAACATTCTGTGTTGTCATTTAATACAATGAGAACAAAAGTATATTTTAAAGACAAAGAAAAAAAAAATTCAACATTTTGGTTTTATAGTCTTAAAATATAACAACTAGATATGAATAGATGAAAAATAAATACTGAAAATAAGGATACTACTAATTAATAAACGGGCCTACATTAATAACTAGAAAGAAGTACACCACATAAATACAATTGGTTGTTTGTTTATATAAGATGGTATTTTGAGAAAGATGGAATTAGGAGTCCGGCTAGTATGACATCGGTGTCATATGACACTAACTTCAAAATTGATTGAATAGACTTTAAACGACTAATCTAAACCGTTCAAACCGATTTACTTTATGAGTGATGCGTTTACAACAATTTTTTTTATATTTTCGAGTTATTTTAGTATCAAATCAAGCGGTAAAATGTATTAAAATTAACTTAAAAACTCACACATTTGACCGCTTGACTTGATACTAAATAAATTCAAAAAATTATAAATTTTGCATGTAAATGCACAACTAATGAAGTAGATCGGTTTGAATGGTTTGGATTCACCGTTTGAAGTCGATTTGATAGATTTTGGAGTTGGTGTTATATAGGCTGAAATGCCACTGATGTTATAGTAGCCTTACTCTGGAATTAGCACCATTTTATAAAGTACCTCGGTTTAATTAAAGATGTAAGGGTTGATAGAGTGAGTTTATTTTATTTTTTGTTTTGTGTTTTCTAAGATTGGCAAAAAGGGACCACTTGATTAATAGTCGATTAATAGACAAGTGTGCAATTGATTGAGTGCATTTGGTTCCATCTCTGATAATTAATATTCTGCACCTTTACCAAAGCGAAAAAAAGAAATACACACAGAGACATCCGACTCTGAGAAAATTAACAACAACAATAACAATTAAGTCTTTAGTCTCAAACAAATTGGGATAAGCAACAAATGAAATCCAATCGTAATCACTCTATGAGAAAATTAACAAAAAAAAAGAAATTAAAAGATACTTAGGACAGATCTTAATGTAGGCTAAAGGATGCTTAGCAACTTTCATTATTTTAAATTTTTTAATTATGTATATTGATTTTTTTTTATGTTTTTATATAGTTCAATTTCTCTTATGAATTATTAAATATGTACATGTATTTAGTGATTAAAATTTTAATGTAAGAATTTATCTATTACATTACACGCTGTATAGGCCAACACCATAAATTATTATTATTATTTTTTTTTCAGACGGTGACTATTAAAAAGATTCCAGAAAATTGTTAGCGGAATTTCGCGACCTCTTCGGCATTTAGGTTCATAAAGGATCCTTTCGCGGCTAAATCTAATGCTTGTCTTGAATAGTGTTGTAGTCCGTCGTAAAAAGATTGGAGCGTAAGCCACTTCCTCAGTCCATGATGTTGACATTCCCTCTCGAGGTTTTCTCCTTCTAAATTATGCAAAAATATATATTATGATGTCTCTCTATCCCGCATGCGACATGTCACCCCGTATGCGGCATAGATTGTCCCACAGCTACCCCGCATGCGGCACTGTGACTACCCCACAGGGCATGCTGGGTTTCTGTGTACGTGATTTGAAAGGTTTTTCGATCTCGCGATCAGCTTTTGGGGCAACAGTTCAGAGTATTATAAGTATGCAATTATCTTTCTCACACAAACACAATTGTTCATATCTTATTCTAACCCTTAATTAATTATCCCAAAGACCCTGCCTAAATTAAGTATCTACTAATAAAACCTAAATTTTCCAATCTACGCTATCCTGCCAAGGGAGCCCACTGGGTTCTAATCCTAGTCTTTGAACCGCTGCCATGCCTCGTTAGCCGAAGTGTTACATATACTTACATGCATTATCCTACTCACACCAGGATGCAATGAAATCATACACCTATTGGTATGTGGAGAGTCACTGGCGTATGGTAGACAGAACTATGTATGCAATGACTTAATAAAAAAGAATTTAAATAATAAAGCAAACACAAATCAACATACACAAAACATAAATATATATTAAAACATAACAAATAATTCGATTACAAACCCTCACCCTAGAGATGAGAAGTTTAGTTCATCATGGCCATGGCAAATAAAAGAAATAAAATAAGAAGAACATAGATTACAACCCAATTGAAAATTGAAGAACTCCTGCCTCCTTAGATGACGCCTTCTTCTCTTGCTCGACTTCCGATGACTACTCTTCTCTCTCTAAGTAACTCTCTAACCTAACCTAGCATGAGGATACTAATCGATTCTATAGACTTAACACAATTAAACACGCACACCAAAAATCAATTACAAGAGGGGCTTTTATAGCCTTCTTAAAGAAGAGGGTGAGTAGAGGAAGTAGTGGAGAAGGTGGAGACTTGGAGTGCACTCTAAGTTTGCATAGATGGAGCCAAAAATAGTGAGCCAAACTTGGCTTTGAAGCAATCGCGCCCTCCTAGAAGGATTATGTCGAAATTAGCATCAACGGTGGAGATTTGGTCAGAATCTGAACAGTCTACGGATTGAGTCCACGGATCGTACGGCATAGATCTATACCGCATGATGACCCCGCATGACCTCCTGATTTAGTGGATTTGATGTGATTTGGTCATTTCACATGTTGTGAACTTCGTGTGAGGTGTTGCATGCTTCATGCAGTGCCCTGATTTGGTGCTAACTCCAGAAATTGCCTAAATTCGACACTTTTGCTCCATTTTTGGCCTAAATACGCAAGTTTCTCCAAAACATGCCAAAATAGCCTAAAAACACATATGCAGTAAATAAATTGGGAAAATGGCTACTTTACATTTGCTTTTGGCCATTTTCCGTAAGAAAAGATAGTGATTTTCGCTATATGTTTTGGCCCAATCATGAGTCCAAATTGAACTACCAACTTTCAGTATAAATTAATATACCTTTTAACCATTATTCTACTTACATTCAGATCACAAACGCATGATCCTACCGTGTAGTATAATTGGAGTGTCGATCCACAGGGATAGTGTATTAATTATCTAACTTTTCACTAGTCTAGGTACTTGAGGGGTTTTGAAAAATAGGTTTTAAAATAGTTTTTAATATTAAAAAGGTAGGGTTCAATACCCTCAAGATTTATGCGGTGGCGCTAATTGTGCTAAGGTTTGGGTTAAACAGTAAAATAGAGATTCTCTAGGGATCTAGTGCTCTACTTCTAAATTATGCAAAATATAAATTCAGACGTCTCTCTAACCCACATGCAGCCTAGATTGTCCCACAGCTACCCCGCATGCAGTACTGTCACTACCCCACAGGTGTGATGGGTTTCTGTGTTCGTGATTTAAAAGATTTTTTGATCTTGCGATCGGCTTTTAGGTATCAATTCAAAGTATTATAGGTATGCAATTATCTTTCTCACACAAACACAATTGATCAATGCATATTCTACCCCTAAATTAATATTCCAAAGACCCTACCTAAAAAGGTGTTTCCTAATATAATCTAAATTACCAATTTACGCTATCCTGCTAAGGGAGCCCACTGGGTTCTAACCCTAGTCTTTGAACCGTTGTCAGGTCTCGTTAGCCGAAGTGTTACATATAAACCTATTGGTATGTGGAGGTATACTGGCATATAATAGACAGAACTATGTATGCAAGGACTTAATAAAAAGGGTTTAAACAATAAAGCAAACTCAAATCAACATACACAAAACATAAATTTCTATTAAAACATAACTTAGAATTCGAGTACAACCCTCACCCCAGAGATGAGAGAATTAGCTACTCATGGCCATGGAAAAATAAAAGGAATAAAATAAAGAGAACATAAATTACAACCCAATTGAAGATGGATGAACCTCTGTCTCCTTAGATGATGCCTTCTTCTCCTGCTTGACTTCCGATAGCTACTCCTCTCTCTCTAAGTACTCTCTAACCTAACCTAGTAATGGGGTTGCTAATCTCTATTCTATGGACTTAACACAATTAAACACATACTAAAATCAATTACAAGAGGGGGTATTTATAGCCTTTCTAATATGAGAGATGAGTAGTGGAAGTAGTGGAGGTAGTGCAAACTTGGTGCACTCCAAATTTGCTTAGATGAAACCAAAAATAGCCATGAAAGCTTGCTGCTGAAGCAATTGCGTCCATCTGGAAGAATTCTGCAGAAATTAGCATCAATGGTGGAGATTTGATCAGAATCTACACAGTCCACGGATTGTGCGGCATAACTCTATACTGCATGCGACATAGGGGACCCCACACGACTTCTTGACTTGGTGGATTTTGCTGTAATTTTGTCATTTCGCATGTTGTGCACTTCATGTGAGGTGTTGCATGTTCCATGGGATTCCCTGATTTGGTGCTATCTTCAGAAATCGCCTAAATTGGACATTTTTGTTTTGTTTGCGGTAAATAAATTGGGAAAATGGCTATTTTGCATTCGCTTTTCGCCATTTTTTGGAAAAAAAGATATGGATTTTCACTATATGTTTTGATTTCATCACACCCCCAAGCTTAAACTTTTGTTCGTCCTCGAACAAAACAAGCAAAACTACTTGGGTAGGTTGGCTAAAAATTGGCCCTTGCATAAGATTTGTGGAAATATTGATAAATTTTTCTATGAACTAACCTAATACAAAAATGTTTACTCAATTCCTAATATTTGTACTTGGTGAAATTCTTTAGAAAATGAAAACATTTGCATTCACAACACTTTGATTTTATTTAGAGATAATTTGAAAAACAACCTGTCTTACAATCATTATGGTAAAAGAGATCTTAAAGTCAATAAATACTCATTTATCATCCTTCTAAATTTTCGATCCCTCATTTTAACTAAAATTTTAAAGACTAAGTATGTTAGTAAAATGCAACTTTATTGAAAAAGTAAATTGCAAGAAGGTAAATACACCTTACTCAATTTGGCTTTACCCTTCTATCACGTAGATACAAACGCGAGGTTATGCATTCCGAATGCACCTAAGGATTTTATCAGGTGATTCTTCTATCGCATAGATACAAATGAGAGGTTATGTGTTCCGAATGAACCTACGGATTTCATCGAATCCCAATTTGAAACAAGGTGGTGGGACCTATTTTACGTCATCTTCTAATAATTGTTATTTTTGGATTTTTAGTGGGGCTCATTTTATGGCCTCTTTTGGTGCTAGTTGCATCTACTATGAATACACACAATCTCTAGATATTTATATGAGTGAGGCTACGGTGCTATTTATAGCACCAATTGGGTCCGTACTACGGCTCAAAATTTGACTTTTCAAAATCCTAACGGTCGATCCGAACCATTCAACATGATTATAAAATGAATATGTACTTGCAAACCAAATTTTACATTTTTTTGAATTTTTTTACTATTTTTTCGAAAATCACTTGATCTGAACATTCTGGACCATCCAAAAACAGCCTATCTAAAAAAATAGTAAAAAAATTCGAAAAAATGTAAAATTTAGTTTGCAAGTACATATTCATTTTATAATCATGTTGAACGGTTCATATCGACCGTTAGAATTTTGAAAAGTCAATTTTAAGCCGTAGCATGGATCCAATCTGTGCTATGCATAGCACCGTAGCCTCACTCTATTTATATACATATCTAAAAATTATCTTTTATAATTTTTGTCAAAATATAGGGGTCTTAATTTAAAAATGATGTATATATAAAATATTCCCAATGCCTACATAATGCATAAGGAAAATCATCTTTCAAAAATATTTATTTTCTAATCTATATGTTGTTAGCCTAGCCTTTCCATTCCAAAATTTCAATCAAGTGTCTTGGAGACAATGCTGTTTTTTTTCATTTAGGAATTGTCTCAACAAAATTATATAGATATAATCCTTTCAAAAAAAATTCAAAATTTCGTGTGTTTTCATGTGTGGACTCTGCTTAACCTATGACACTTCCTAACCTATGACTCTATTAATCCTACACATTTTGCAATCTCAAACAATCAAGTCTAGTCATGCAAGACTCTATTTTTATAACTTCGGTAAACATCCTGACAAGCTCGCAATCTCAATCAATTAAGTTCAGTATGCGAACCCTATTCGTGGTCAGGTAAAAAGCCTAGTTATACCCTCTAAAATTGAAAAATTTAACCCTAAACCTAAGATACAAGGGTTATATCCCCTCCCCCAAGCTTAAACCTTGCATTGTCCCCAATGCAAAGGTAAAATCTTCGAAGAAGATCTCGAACCCTGGGTTAGAACTTACAGTCAGAATTGACGAGGCATGCGTCGAAGGACGGACCTTCTTTGGCACCATAGCTCCTGAAGAATTCGCTCGCATTGACCATGAGAGCTCTATGAAACTCTAGGCTTTCAAGCCTGCGCTTGATTCCTACGAGTTCTTCCGTGGCTGGGCACTAGTGAGGATGATCTCGTCTTGTGGAAGTACCAGGTACAAAAGGTGGTGGTCGATCTGCGCTAGCCAAGGTCGCATGCAGCATGCATGATGCCATAGGAGCTACTTCAGCTTGGCTCAGCTGCTTGCCTTTGTGCCGTGTCGGGTTGACCGCATGTGGTATGGGTGATGTCGCAAACGCGATGCAGGTTGAACAGAAACTTCTGCAGGTGGCTCGATTGTCTCCTGATCTGGTGTGTCTGCGTATGCCACTTCAGGTATTGCTAGAGCCTGACTAGGTACCTTGTATGGCTTGTTTCTGCTTCTTGACCTTACGTGATGTTCCGATCTTCTACTCCTTCTTTCCCTTACTCTTGAAATGCTTCGCGTAACGACTTGGTTGGCTTCTGGATGTTCCTCTTTCAGCTCTTCGATAGGCTAACCTTCTAGAGTTGGATGGTGATCTTTCTTGGGTTCCTTAGCGAATTCATCCTCTAAAGTATCAGCTGGTTCGATAGAAGCTGGGGTGATCTATCCTGCACATACAAACCTAGTAGTCGGTCCGCTCTGTGGATGTAGATGTGGATCCTCGTGCGATTCTTATACCATACGCTCATAAGTTGGCGTTGTGACACCAAGTACGTAAGGTGGATATGAGGATCACCTCGCACCTCCTCTTCCTCTATATCTACCTTTAAGTATTTAGAAAAAAAAGGAGACATACACACTAATTGTTATATAGTAATGTCTCCAGATCTAGTAGTGTCTCTAGATGACAAGAGAAAAGGATGGTTGCAACCCTAATAAAACACTACAATTGAAGTTCTTTGCTGCACTCTAGTAGTGGCTCGAGATGTCAAGAGAAGAGGGTAGTTGCAAATCAAATAAAATACTCCAATTGAAGGTCTTTGCAGCACTCTAGTAATGTTTGCATATGACACGAGAAGAGGATAGTTGCAACCCCAATACAACACTCCAATTGAAGATTTTTGCAGCACACTAGTAGTGTCTCCTGATGGAAAGAGAAGAAAGTAGTTGCAACCCTAAAACAACACTCCAATTGAAGTTTTTTGAAACACTCTAGTAGTGTCACAGTATAGAGAGAGAAGAGGGTAGTTGCAACCCTAATACAACACTACAATTGAAGTTCTTTACAGCACTAGTAGTGTCTTCATATGACAAAGGAAGTCGGTAGTTGCAACGTAATAAAATTCTCCAATTGAAGGTCTTTGCAACACTCTAGTATGTCTGTAAATGGCAAGAGAAGAGGTTAATTGCAACCCCAATACAACACTCCAATTGAAGATCTTTACAGCACACTAGTAGTGTCTTAAGGATAGAAGATGGTAGTTGCAACCCTAATACAACACTTTAATTGAAGGTTTTTGAAACACTCTAGTAGTGTTGCTGTATGAAGAGAGAAGAGCGTAGTTGCAACCCTAATACAACACTTTAATTGAATGTCTTTGCAACACTCTAGTAGTGTCGTTAGATGGAAGAGAAAATGGTAGTTGCAAACCTATTACAATATTTCAATTGAAGGTCTTTGTAGCACTCAAGCAATGTCTCCATATTGCAAGAGAAGAGGGTAGTTGCAACCCAAATACAACACTCCAAGTGAAGGTCTTTGCAGCACTCTAGTAGTGTCTCCATATGGCAAGAGAAAAGGGTGGTTGCAACACTCTAGTAGTTGCAACTCTAATACAATACTCCAATTGAAAGTCTTTGCAGCACACTAGTAGTGTCTCCAGATGGCAAGAGAAGACGGTAGTGACAACACTAATACAACACTCCAATTGAAGGTCTTTACAACACATAAGTAGTGTCTCCAGAGGGAAAGAGAAGAGGGTAGTTGCAACCCTAATACAACACTCCAATTGAAGGGCTCGCAGCACTATAGTAGTGTCACCAATTGAAGGGCTCGCAGCACTATAGTAGTGTCACTAGATAACAAGGGAATTAGGTAGTTGCAACGCAAATATAACTATCCAACTGAAGGTCTTTGCAACACTCTAGTAATGTCTACATATGGCAAGAGAAGAAGGTCGTTGCGACCCCAATACAACACTCCAATTGAAGGTCTTTGCGGCACACTAGTAGTGTCTCCAAGATGGCAAGACAATATGGTAGTTGCAACCCTAATACAACACCCCAATTAAATGATTTTTAAACACTCTAGTAGTGTCACCGTATAGATAGAGAAGAGGGTAGTTGCAACCCAAATACAACACTATAATTGAATGACTTAGCAACACTGTAATAGTGTCGTCAGATGGAAAGAGAAGAGGGTAGTAGTTGAAAACCTATACAACATTCCAATTGATGGTCTTTGCAGCACTCTAGTTGTATCTCCATATGGCAAGAGAAGAGGGTAGTTGCAACCTTAATACAACACTCTAATTGAAGGTTTTGCAGCACTCTAGTAGTGTCTCCATATGGCAAGGGAAGTGGGTAGTTGCAACCCCAATAAAACTCTCTAATTGAAGGACTTTGCAGCACTCTAACAATGTCTGCAGATGGCACGGGAAGTGGGTAGTTGCAACTCTAATCTCCAATTGAAGGTCTTTACAGCACTATAATAATATCTGCAGATGGCAAGATAAGAGGGTAGTTTCAACAACAATACCACACTCCAATTGAAAGTTTTTGATGCACACAAGTAGTGTCTCTGTCTCCATATGACAATAGAGGACGGTAGTTACATCCCTAATACAACACCCCAATTGTAGGTATATACAACACACTAGTAGTGTCTCTAGATGGCAAGAGAAAATGATGTTTGCTATCCTAATACAACACTTCAATTGAAGGTATTTGAAGCAATCTAGTATTGTCTCCAGAGGGCAAGAGAATAGGGTAGTTGGAACCCTAATATAACATCCCAATTGAAGGTATTTGTAGCACACTAATACAACACTACAATTGAAGGTATTTGCAGCACACTAGTAATATTTCCCGATGGCAAGAGAAGAGGGTAGTTGCAATCCTAATACTACACTCCAATTAAAGGTCTTTAAAACACATAATTAGTGTCTCCAATTGGAAAGAGAAGAGGGTAGTTGCAACCCTAATACAACACTCCAAGTCTTTGCAGCACTATAGTAGTGTTTCTAGATGGCAAGGGAAGTGGGTAGTTGCAACTCTAGTACAACACCCCAATTGAATGTAGTTACAGCACACTAGTAGTGTCTATAGATGGCAAGATAATAAGGTGGTTGCAACCCAAATACAACACTCCAATTGAATGTCTTTGAAGCACTCTAGAATTGTCTCTTGAGGGGAAGAGAAGAGGGTGGTCACAACCCTAATACAACATTACAATGGAAAGTATTTGCAGCACACATGTAGTGTCTCCTGATGGAAAAAGAAGAGGGTAGTTGCAACCCGAATACAACACTCCAATCGAATGTCTTTGCAGCACACTTGTAGTGTCTCCAGATGGAAAGATGTATGCAACCCTAATACAACACTACAATTGAAGTTCTTTGTTGCACTCTAGTAGTGTCTCCATATAACAATAGAGGACGGTAGATACAACCCTAATACAACACCCCAATTGTAGGTCTATATAGCACACTAGTAGTGTCTTTAGATGGCAAGAGAAATGATAGTTGCAACCCTAATACAACACTCCAATTGAAGGTCTTTGAAGCATTAGTAAATTTATCCAGTTGAGACATCTATTTTTTTATAACCCACCTTGAATTAAAAACAAAGGACTTACCTAAAACTCTAGTGATTTTTCGACCCCTGGGCCAAGGAAAAAGTCAAGAGTAATGGATCCACCATTTGAAAAGAAAGCGCTTTGCCTTTCCTGTCAAAGAGAATTTTAACTCCAAATTGAGTTCTTTTTTTATTGTAGGAGGACTCTATCTATCTAATGAAGAAAACATAGAGGAGGGACGACCACCCCATATATTGGTTCAAATCCAATTGATTAGAGGGAATTCTAGGAGTGACTTCTAAAGGTTGGGCACGACCTAAGAAATGCAGAACACGAACACCAAAAAGACAACACTTCTTACGAAAAATACAAACCAAAGAATGAAATCCGGATTACTAACAATGGGCTGATTCAATATGTAAATAAATTAAACAGGACACAAAGGAGTATTGTCTCCGAAGGGCAAGAGAATAGGGTAGTTGCAACCCTAATATAACACTCCAATTGAAGTTCTTTGCAGCACTCTCTAGTAGTGTCTACAGATGGCAACATAAGAGGGTAGTTGCAACCCAAATACAACACTCTAACTGAAGGTCTCCGCAACACACAAGTAGTGTCTCCAAAAGGCATCATAAGAGGGTGGTCACAACCTTAATACAACACTACAATTGAAGGTATTTACAGCACACTAGTAGTGTCTCCTCATGGCAAAAGAAGAGGGTAGTAGCAACCCTAATACAACACTCCAATTGAAGGTCTTTGCAGCACAATAGTAATGTCTCTAGATGGCAAGGGAAGTTGTAGTTGCACCGCTAATGTAACTCTCCAATTAAAGGTCTTTGCAGCACTATTAATGTCTGTAGATGGCAAGAGAGAGGGTAATTCAACCCAAATACAACATTCCAGTTGAATGTCTTTGCAGCACACTAGTAGTGTCTCTGGATGGAAAGATCAGAGGTAGTTACAACCCTAATACAACACTTCAATTGAATGTCTTTGCAGCACTACTTCATATGACAAGGGAAGTGGGTAGTTGCAGCACTTATAACTCTCCAATTGAAGTAATTTGCAGTACTCTAACAATGTCTGCAGATGGCAAGTGAAGAGAGTAGTTGCATCCCCAATACAACACTTCAATTGAATGTCATTGCGGCAAACTAGTAGTGTCTCCCGATGGCAAGAGAAGAGAGTAGTTGCAACTCTAATACAACACACCAATTGAAGATCTTTGCAGTACACTAGTAGTGTCTCCAAGATGGCAAGAGAAGAGGGTAGTTACAACCGCAATACAACACTTCAATTGAAGGTTTGTTAAACACTCTAGTAGTGTCTGCAGATGGCAAGAGAAGAGAGTAGTTGCCACCCCAATACAACACTCCAATTGTAGGTGTTTACAACACTATAGTAGTGTTGCCGTATGAAGAGAGAAGACGGTAGTTGCAATCCTAATTCCATACTGCAATTGAATGTCCTAGCAGCACTCTAATATTGTCGTTAGTTGGAAAGAGAAGAGGGTAGTTGCAAACCTATTACAACATTCCAATTGAAAGTCTTTGTAGCACTCAAGTAGTGTCTCCATATGACAAGAGAAGAGGGTAGTTGGAACCAAAATAAAACTCTCCAATTGAAGGACTTTGGCAGCACTTTATTAATGTCTGCAGATGGCAAGAGAAGAGAGTTGCAACCCCAACACAACACTTCAATTGAATGTCATGGCAGCACACTTGTAGTGTCTCTAGATGGCAAGAGAAGAGGGTAGTTGCAACCCTAATACAACACTTCAATTGAAGGTCTTTGCAGCACTCTAGTAATGTCTCCGGATGACAATTAAAGATTGTAGTTACAACCCTATTACAACACCCCAATTGGAGGTCTTTACAGCACACTAGTAGTGTCTTTAGATGACCAGAGAAAAGGGTGGTTGCAACCCTAATACAACACTCCAATTGAAGGTCTTTGAAACATTCTAGTATTGTCTCTAGAGGGCAAGAGGAACCCTAATATAACACTCCAATTGATGGTCTTTGCAGCACTCTAGTAATGTCTCCCGATGGCAACAGAAGAGGTTAGTCGCAACCCTAATACAACACTCCAATTGAAGGTCTCTGCAACACACTAATAGTGTCTCCAGATGTCATAAGAAAAGGGTGGTCACAACCCTAATACAACACTACAATTGAAGATATAATTTACAGCACACTAGTAGTGTCTGTCGATGGCAAGAGAAGAGAGTAGTTGCAAACCCCAATACAACCCTCCAATTGAAGGTATTTGCAACACTTTAGTAGTGTCTCTAGATGGTAAGGGAAGTGGGTAGTTGCATCCCGAATACAACACCCCAATTGAATGTAGTTACAGCACACTAGTAGTGTCTATATTGATGACAAGAGAAAAGGGTGGTTGCAACCCAAATACAACACTCCAATTGAAGGTCTTTGAAGCACTCTAGTATTGTCTCGAGAGGGGAAGAGAAGAGGGTACTCAAAACCCAAATACAACACTATAATTGAAAGTATTTGTAGCACACTAGTAGTGTCTCCTGATGGCAAAGAAGAGGGTAGTTGCAACCCAAATACAACACTCCAATTGAAGGTCTTTGAAGCACTCAAGTATTGTCTCGAGAGGGGAAGAGAAGAGGGTACTCAAAACCCAAATACAACACTACAATTGAAAATATATGAAGCACACTAGTAGTGTCTCCTGATGGCAAAAGAAGAGGGTAGTTGCAACCCTAATACAACACTCCAATTGAAGGTCTTTGCAGCACTCTAGTAGTGTCTCTAGATGGCAAGGGAAGAGGGTAGTTGCAACCCTAATACAACACTCCAATTGAAGGTCACTAATAGTGTCTCCTGATGGCAAGAGAAGAGGGTAGTGCCAACTCTAATACAACACCCCAATGAAGTCTATGCAACACACTATTAGGTCTCCTGAGCTAGGAAGAGGGTAGTTGCAACTCTAATACAACACCCCAATTGAAGGTCTATGCAGCACACTAGTAATGTCTCTAAGATGGCAAGAGAAGAGGGTAGTTACAACCCCAAAACAACACTTCAATTGTAGGTGTTTACAACTCTCTAGTGTTGCCGTATGAAGAGAAGAGGGTAGTTGCTACCCTAATACCACACTTCAATTGAATGTCCTAGCAACACTCTATAGTGTCGTCAGATGAAAAGAGAAGATGGTAGTTGCAAATCTGTTACAACATTTCAATTGAAGGTCTTTACAGCACTCAAGTAGTGTCTCCAAATGGCAACAGACGAGGGTAGTTGCAACCCAAATAAAAACTCTCCAATTGAAGTACTTGGAAGCAGTTAGTAATGTCTACAGATGGCAAGAGAAGAGGATTGCATCCCCAATACACACTTCAATTGAATGTCTTTGCAACACACTTGTGGGGTCTCCAGATGCCAAGAGAAGAGGGTAGTTGCAACTCTAATACAACACATCAATTGAAGGTCTTTGCAGCACTCTAGTAGTGTCTCCAGATGGCAATTGAAGAGTGTACTACAACCCTAATACAACACCCCAATTGAAGATCTTTACAGCCACTAGTAGTGTCTCTAGATGGCAAGAGAAAAGGGTGGTTGAACCCTAATACAACACTCCAATTGAAGGTCTTTGTAGCACTCTAGTAGTGTCTCCCGATGGCAACAGAAGAGAGTAGTCACAACTCTAATACAACATCCAATGGTTGGTGTCTGCAACACACTAGTAATGTCTCCAGATGGCATTAGAGGGTGGTCACAACCC